>OOFC01022698.1:44686-59617 GCA_900323345.1 Pseudochromis fuscus
AAAAGTTAAATCACATTTAATGATAGAAGTGTCATACTTAATAAAAACAGGTAATGTGTTTTAGCATATAAAAAAGAATTTAAAAAAAGCACTATCCTGTCAACCTGTGACTACTATAACCACACATGGTTAAGACTGAGATTAGAAGTTTGTCATTGAAAGGTAACTGTAATTTTTAGCCCTGAATAATACTGAACAGGTCGTCTCCTTGGGTTGTATACAGCCTCAAAAAGCTGCATGGATCCGATGGTTCAGGGGAAGCCATTATAAAATGCTAAATAGGATATTAGAAAGTCCCTTGATCCCCGGTGGAAGTTAAACCCTCTGTAATTTCAGGTGTCAAGTGTCATCTGATCACTGAAAGACTTTGATCTACTACAGAAAGATCTTTAAATGTCAAGTCTCACACTGATACATACTTTTACCTGCCCTGCATAAATATAACATTTTCAAATGTCAAACGTTACATAATGATTTTTTTTTTAACATGTACGTGTGTATCTCTCCATCCTAGGCAGAGTTAACTTGTATTTACTTGATGCAGTAAAGAACTTTCCATGAAGAACAATGTTCCACAAGAGTCCTTCATTGACTTTTAGAGTGATGGAGTAAGCAGGAATACTTCAAGACAACAACATGATGTTTAAAATAAAACAACTGTTGTATCAAAACAAAAGACATTAAAGCTTAGTGCACATTACTTAGCCTAACTATTCCCCTAAAAAGTAATGTATATATCAATCATTATCACGTGGCACACCATTTTTGAGTTATGCTCCTCCTGGATTGTAGTGTTTGTCATTCACTCCATCACTCTGATCCAAAGTTATTTGATGGATTGTCATTTAATTTTTGTAAAACCCCCCAGGAGATGAATATTAATGATTGTGATGAGCCCATAAAATTTCTCTGTTGGCACCAGAAGGGCAAATCTTCACTTATTCAGTGAAATAGCTGAACATTTACTGAATTGATTGTCACAATATTTTGTACAGACATTAATGTTTCCAAGACAAAGAACACTGCTAATTTTAATGATCCTACGTTTCCTCCAGCACCACCATGAGGGTGACATTTGTGGTTTTAAGGAGAATATCACAAGAACTAATGGATAATTTTACTGATTCCCAGGATGCTTAGCAAGGATAATCCGACCCTCTTCAAGATAGATTCCCATACCTTTGGTAATCCATGATCTCTGGCACAACCATAACACACCTATCAGCCCTCATCTGCAAATTTCAATATTAAAACTCAAAATTAAGATGATTCTAATACATTTTACACCTACCAAACATCAGCATATTAGTATTAGTCATTGTGAGCTTGTTAATTACCATTTAGCATACAAAACAGCTATGATAAACAGAGAGACAAACTGACGGAGCTGCAGCCTTGGCTAAGGACTCATGGTGGTTTTTAACTTAGGACATTCAGATGAACAGAAAGGGTGAAAAAACAAACTACAGGAAAAACACAAATCCTCTTGCCACAATTGTCGAAGCACCAAATATCCTTTGGAAGAATGGTGTTCATCTTCCCAGCTTAGAAACTCAGAAAATCTACTGAATAAGGATATGTTAAGAAAAACATGTTACCAAGAAATGCACTTTCGTTTTTCTATATTTTTTAGATCCAATTTTTTCCTGTTTCCTATTTGTTATTGTGTACTGACAATTGTGTATTGTGTGCAGACCATTTGTATACTATCAAAAGAGCTGAGTGAGAACAAACACAGCTTTCAAAGCCCCTGACAGATGTGCAGCATCAACCATGAGAGTGCAGCAGCAGTTTGTAATTCAGAATTGATTTAAGCTTTACAGCATCACTTTGTGAACCAGCCTGCGGTGCAGTGCTCACCTCAGTGGGAATGTGTTGAGTGCACTGAATACCTTTGCAAACAGGCTCGAGTGCTCTTCACGTTAAATGTTAGATGTTACATCAAAACTTTAAAAACATGCCTCATGCAATAATCACACCTTGAGGTAATTCAGTCCAACATTAATTTGTTTAGTTAATTAAAGAGGATATTTCAGGTTCCAAATAAGGAATGTGAAAAAGAACAATTTTCTGACACCGTGATGGAGTCTGATAATTCTGAGATCAAGACATTAAAATCTGACCATTTTTATGGTGCAATAGGATTTGTAATAAACTATAAAACATTCACAGACATTTTGCGCAGAGGAAATTTTATTATAAAAGCTCATACATTGATCACATTAATTACAAGTCCATAGTGTTACAATCAGGCCTGGCCAAAATTCACTGAGCTTTAACTATGCTACATGATTTATGTTTTGTAAGGTAGGTAATAAAATATTGATTGTGTTTATTTTTTAATGTTCTTACAAATAAGCTACTCAAAAAGCACACAAATAACAACAACAAGGTTATTGAGATGCCTACAATACATACTAAACTCATAGAGGGTTGCAAAGATAACATATATAACATATGTAGAGTACTTTAAATTGAAGGTGTGTGTATGTGTGTGTGTGTGTGTGTGTGTGTGTGTGTGTGTGTGTGTGTGTGTGGATGGCTGATGGCAACAGGAGGAAGAGGAGAGGAGATGCAGAGAAAGGCTGTTGTGTGGGAGAGGTGTTGACTTGTTTGTTTGGATCATGTGTCTCTTCAACAAATTGTATCATCTTGGCGAACAGCGCAAACATGTCTGAATCACGAATGTCAGAACCATCATCTGTGACAGCTTCTGCTGTTCTTTTTTCCCCCTCCACACTTGATGTTTTTTTTTTTTAGCAATTTCAGCTAATCCTGTTGAAATGTGATATTCCCAATCATCGTGGGACTAAAATGCCGCGTGCCAGCCAGGAGGTGTGCGTGGATGTAGCCTATTTGTGTGCACACAAATCAACTAACATCATGATTGACACATTGGAGGATGAGGTTGCCTTGGAGACGCAGAGATACAAAATGCCTTACATTCAGTCACAAATAGAGAAGCAATATACACTCCATCTATTCAGTCTTGTGCTCAGGCTCGTGGCACATAGTGTCATTTTGTTCCATAATCTTTTATCCTCAATTTCACACTCCATCTGCCCTGTTATATCGGTCTCCCTTTTATTGTCTGCCACCTTGTAGTCCTTGCTGACCTGTCTCCATATTTCATTATCCTTGGCTTAAGCTCCTCCTACACACTAAGCCCTGTGTGTAACCCCTTCTCCATCCCCACTTTGCTCTCACTTCCTCACTCCTTTTCTTTATTTCATGAGTTTAACAAAATGCATCTAGGCCACACATCAATCTTGTGTTACATGTACCATCTGGGTGCAAATCTTAGACAAAGTGGAAGGCCGATGGCCAAACAACAAATACAAACATACATACACACACACAATACATTCAATGCAGCCATCTCTGCCAGCGCTGTAACCATGGGAATACAGTGTAAACAGCAGCCACCATCAAAACTGGATTGACTGCACCTGCGTGTGTTTAATAAATAATTATTTGTTTATTCCCATCATCCTGTTCAAATGGTGTTGTTAAGGAGACAGTCGCAGAGCATGCTGGTTGGAGACAGGGATTGGAGATCATCAACACAGCAGGCAGGAACGAGACAGGCCAAATAAAATCAGTTGCGGCTCAGGCAGGAAGCAGGGCAGTTCACACAGTTGATCACTGTTTCACAATGGGATCAGTGGGTCCACTGGTTTGTTGAGTTTCTTTGTGGTGTAGGCAGGGCCATGGATGTTTGGTATAAATGCATGTTCATCGCAGCATCTCCACTGACAGGTTGCGTGCATATCTGGCAGAGCGGAGTTTGAGTTCATGGTAGCACTGAACAAAACTGTGGTAGATGAATGTTATGGGCAGTGCCAGCAGAACAATGCCACTCACCACACACATTCCCCCAAGCACCCGTCCACCAACTGTCACTGGGTACACATCCCCGTATCCCACCGTTGTCATGGAAATGATGACCCACCAGGCAGCGGCTGGGATGCTTGCGTAATCGTGGTTCTGCGTGCCCAAGTCCAAGCCATGCTCCAGTAGCTGTGCCAGAGCACTGTATATCGCCATGGCAACGCAGACAAACACCATCAACATGACCATCTCCCGGTAGCAGCGTCTGAGCGTCAGCCCCAGCGTTTGCAGGCCCAGGAAGTGTCTGGCCAGCTTCATGAGCCAGAACACTCGCATCATCCTCAGCACACGCAGTATCACTCCAGCAACCCCGAGCCCAGCACCAGGCATCCCTGCCCGGGCCATCGCCATGGTGACATAGTAGGGGGTGATTGCAATCACATCAATGATGTTCAGCGGCCGCCGGAGGAAATCCCACTTGTCTTTGGCCACCAGAAAGCGCACTATGCACTCTGCTGTAAACCAGCCAATACACACTGCCTCCACTATCCTACAGAGAAGAGGGGAGAGGAGAAAATGAGCTGAACACACTGTACACAGGAAATGGCAAAGAAAGATTTTATGAGATACTGCTTGACACTCAGTAAATGTTAGGAAGAAGAAAGCAAAGCAGGGGAGAACTAAATTATAGGAAATAAGGAACACAAAATCTGACAAAACAAGTAACACATCTTGTGCAGTTCAGGGTTGACATAAGTAAAAGCAGGAGGACAGACAGTGAGGACCAAAGGAAACTGCACACAGGGAGGGAATCCTTCAAAGAGAGACTGTGACAAAAGCACCCACATGATTATCCCATTGATCAGCACACCAAATGCAATCACACCACATTAGAGTGTGGTGGTGCTATTTATTTGACATAAAAGCAGTAAGGCCAGGCAAATATCCCAATGCCTAAAGGGGAAGTCTCAACATAATTAGACTAAACCAAATTATAGAGCAGCTGAGAGCACTGCATCATCAACTGGCATTAAGACTAAATTGGAATCCTTTTGACCCTGAGTATAAACTACACTTTTAGTTGTTTACATAACCACTGCAACACATCCAAAACTCAAAAGTATGTCCAGCCTGAGTGAACATAACCTAACCTTATATAGAGAACGGTCCGCCTCAGGCTTCCAAGAGGCGACAGGCTGTGGCAAAATAATGCAGAGAGAAAGATGCAGGTTTTTCACCATGCGTCCACAAACTGATACTAAAATGTCAGTACAAAATGTGGCAGAGGCATGAGGCAATTCCTGTAAGGGGTTTAATTTATTTTTGTTTGCTTACATTAATATATAATCCCTCAGTACACAGTCTGCTGTTACCTCATCACCCACTGGAATATTATGAATCTAACATTATCGGATATGTTTGTCCTTCTTGTGCACTGTGTAATGTAAACCAAACCAATGAGGATATTCTAAATAACTGTGAAAATGAAATGAGAAGGCACAGCAAAAAGCTTCACTTTTTGGAGATAATATGGATTGGTTATTGATTTGCTTCCTTGGGGACTTGTCAGACTGTCATGTGAGGATCCTAATGTTTAATGAAACTTGTCAATGTGCATATAGACATCAGGGTCATTATTAGTTTACTAACAGTTTACGGAGACAGATTTCCTATATATCAAACCTATGTTTTAAATATCTTGTTTCCAAATGATTATTTTTAAATACTTTTATAATCAATTACACCGTCAAATGAGCACTCAAAGAGTTGGAATTTGACAAGTGCCTCAATGCGTCAGCCTTGTGTATAATAAATGTGTAGTGCGCAATGAGTTTGACCGCTGCCTTGAACGTACGCAGTCGCTCCTATGAAATTTTCGAGTGTTTTTAAGTCTACTTATTCCGTTTAGAGTGTTTTCTAATGGCAGACATGCACCTTGACATGGTCGAGCCTGTTGAGCTCAGTTGAGCTTACTTTTACGCACGGACTTAAGAGCATCATCTCACTTGTAGAATAACAGCGCACATTGCGCCTAAACATTTGGCATCATTTTCATGAGGGGGCCCTTCTATTCCAACTTAACTAACCCATGACTAACGCCTACCTGTGCTCCTCCACAGTATTTCTCTTGGCTGTATCCCAATCAGGCAGGGTGCTGGCACACAGCATTATCATAGAAACGATCACAAAGATCACGGAGACTGAAGCCAAAAGCTGCGCAACAATGGAAGAGTTGGGCTCCTCAAATGTCTTGCGCATCTTCTCCAACCATCTAGCGCGGCCGGTAAGCGCAATCCGTTGCACTGATTCGTCTGGACTCTGGGACTCATCCCCTGACACCTTGATCTCCCCTTCTGACAGAGTGTCCAGTCCTATGTCGGACATCCTGTCGTCCAGGCGTTTCTGGCAGCAGGAGTCCAAGTGCGCGCTCTCCAGCCCCCAGTAGAGCATCTCAGTGTAGAAGGACAGCTCACACACTCCGGGAACAAATCGGAGTTTACCAGAACGCACGTACAGCATGATAAACACAAAAGCTTGCGCGTGGCGGTCGAAGAAAAACTCATTCCGGTCCCGGTCGTAGTCGTCGCACAGTTCCAGGACCTCTTTTTCGGTTGCGCAGGCATGCAGACGACTGACGCGCCGGAGAGGGAAATCCCTGATCACCTCACGGGTGAAGGCGTACCGGGTTCCCCCTACGTTGAGCACACAGATGCTCTTCCCGAACTTCATCTTGTCAACCTGTTCTCTAAAACTCATCTTCACAGTCCATCCCCCCTTCCATTACAGGAGTTTGGGTAGTTGGGGAGCTTCCAGTCTCCCCCCCTGCCCCCGGGGCGTGGTTCGCTCTGTGTGAAGGTGGCCCTGAGCTGAGGTCCGTGGCTGTTGGAAACTATTCCGTCTGTCCCTCACGCTCCTCTGTTTCTCTGTAGCCTGTAGAAGAGACTCTCCACCCCAGTCAGGGCGAGCCAATCCCATCAGTGATGTCACATTCACATGCGCACGGACGCACGCAGTGAAAGAGAAATACAGGCACAGTTTTTACGCACATTTATCTAAAAAAGTAGAAACTTTCTCTACCTATGAAATGGCATACAGGGGTATTCTTGTTTTTTTTGATCATTCTTTGCTTACACGTGGAATTGTATAATTGAAGCACAATAACGAGAAAAAATCTTCGGCAAACATGAGCAAAATTATTGCAATCAATCCTGTTTTAATAGCGTTTTTTTGTTACCTTATAGCCATTACTTTAAGATAAGTATGAATAACTTATCCCTAGAAAATTCCTGTTATTGGCTTTTGTAACATTGGTGGGAAACTAAACTTCAAACTTTCATCTTTGTGGTCACCTGTAGAATAGGTGTCTATTACAGTGATGGCTGAATTTGGATGAAATTACGCAGTCCCTGTTTATAAATATCCTTAAGTGTTTGTTTTTTTTAAAAAAGGTAAAAGTGTTTGTGTACCTGTATGCGTGTTGTGTGTGTCTGTGCCTGTGTTTGCGCGTGCGCGGCCTCCCTCCCAGCGTCAGTGGTTTTTCGGGTTGATCCGACTTCTTTTGGCTGCTGTGAGTTCACTGTATTGTAAAGGGTACTGTGAATCGTAGGAGGAGGGGGGTGGTTTGAATTGCCAAAATTTTTCCCGATAGCGCACACATCCGGAGTCTCGACGATCATAATTTATCGCACCTTTTTACCTTATTTTTTTTAGGGAACTGAGTTTTATTGTTTTTATTAATTTATTCTTATTCCTCTTAGTTTATGGTTTACACTCTGGGAGGGCAGAAATGGCGGCCAACATGTACCGGGTCGGAGGTATGTATGTCAATGTGGATCTTTTTTTTATCAAACAGAAACCCTTCCAGTTTTGGTTCTGCTGCGTGTTATGTAACGTTATTTTAGCTCGTTTGGGTTTAATAGTGAGTTACGGATGCGCCACAGTAACAGGGATGCATTGAGTTGGAGCAGGAAGGTGAGAATTTCTAAATATTTGGGATTCAAAATGGGTCAGGCCTCGCGTCTGTCGTGGCCACAGCAGCTAGCCGCGAGCTTGCTAGGCGGCTAGCTTACAATGTAAACATTTTTCAGCTGTCGGCACCTTTTTGTTGCTCTCTCGTTTCTCCAATACTCAGAGCGGGGACACAAGGAGCTCACACACCGAGAGACTCCACGGCCAGACATAGGTTTTTAAAGGCTGTTAAAGTGTTACCACGGGCAGTCTGAGGCTGCCTTTGTATTTGCCTCTTCTGGCATGCAGCCATTAGTACGAGTCCTTATTTAGCTAACGTTAGCACCAGCAACGGCTTTACTGATTACCATTATTGTCGCCTCGACGCTCGTTTACACGCATTTTATGGCAACGTTTTTTTAAACTATTGTGAGATGCCGGGTTTTTGTTACACAGTTCACCCACAATCACCAAAAGTGTAATTAATTAGCAAATTTGGGGTTTCTGACTGGCTAGCTAGCTCGTTAGCAGTCTGCTGGAATTCAACATCAAATTATTGTCTCGATTCATGGCGTCGTTGCGTCTGCTTGGATTAAACCCTGCACCTCTATCCGTAGCTCGACATTCACATTAAGACGGTGAATTGGCCCCAACGCACGATGCTTGACGTGCAACATAAACATAAACAATATGTATCTTGTCGCCCATGTGATATTATTGGCAACACTTGATCGCCGGCCGTGTTATAGAGTATCAGTTTCTTGTTCGTATGGTCACCTTTAGTGAAGTTCTCCTGCTGCCTTCAGGTGCACTTTGTAAACTCCAACTCCGGAAACTTCGTGTAGGTGCTTTCAGGTTTTTCCAGTCTGAATAATATCAAATGTGTCAATGATACTATAGTAGATAATTATACTGCTGCTGAATTGGCAAATTAAAGGAAACTGGAATTTGTTATTTCACTACAACTATGTGGTTATAGCACATGTTGCACCTAGAAGTGTTATTATTTATATATTAACATGATAAAATATCAAGTGTTGAGTGTCATACTTTTCTCACAAGTCTGACACCATCACCTCTGCACTGGATTATTTATGTGTCTGGAACATAGCAATTACAGTATTTTGGACAGCGCTGAAACGTGGCATCTGCCGTGGACTTGAGTTGTGCAAAGTTACTGTGCACCCTGCTCATATAGATTTAGGTGATGGTATATTTGTGCTGGTGTATTTATGCACTGTAGGGAAATCTAATAGTAAAACAGTGAGCTATTAGCTATTTTGGCCTTTTGACCTCCATATCCTCAATTTATTTATCCCACAAACTAAAATAGTGTGATGACTGTCTCATCGACTAATGGCCTTGCACTTCACATTTATTTGCCTTTAGTTGTTTAACTACCATTTGCATAATACAGTTACACCTTATTAGTTGTTTAATTACCAACCAGTTTTTTTTTTTTAACCAATTCTTGCAGTTACAGAGAATCCTGACTTTCAACATATTTACACAGCATGAGTGTTTATAGATTTTGCACCGCTGTAGCACTGTGCCATTAGCTGCTAGCCAATGTAATAAATAATTGAGAGAGAACACTACAGTGTGTTACTCAGTCAGTTTTACTACTTGGAATGACTCTTAGTGAGTTTGTGGTGGGACAGTGGATATTCTGCAAAGTCCTCATTTACATGTATTATTTAAACCAGGTCCTGGAGGGTTATTCAGTATCGACGTGATCTGGTGCAGTGAAGTAATCAGTGTGTGTTTACCATTGCAGATTATGTATTCTTTGAGAACTCCTCCAGTAACCCTTACCTGATCCGTCGGATAGAAGAGCTCAACAAGGTACTGAGATGTTTGTGTCATTTTTGTGTGTGTTTATGTCCCTTTATGCCTGAGGGTGAATAGCTTGGATTCCTCTCTGTTCCCGCCCCCACCCCCCCTTCTCTTTGCCATTGTGTGTGTGCATTTTGTGACTTTGAGTGTTTTTAATATGGCTGAGAGAGACAGGTGTTCCTTGGTCTCCCAACGGTCGTTAGTATTGCTGGACACACCTGTAGGAGTGTGTGTATGTGTGTGTGTGTGGGCGGGATGATTAATGTAATGAGCATTTTGGTAGCTTGTGTGGAATTAGACTAAAGATACTAAATGTTTATTGAATATAAGCTGATACCCGCTTTGAAAATCAATGTTGTCTGGTTTTTGTACTTTTTTCCTGCCTTTATTTTTCATAATGAGTTATTTCTGAGGCATGAATCACGTATATCAGATCAAAACTAATGCAGTGCTTTAATGACATGCAAAAGCTTTTCCTGTGTTGTAGCCGATTTGCTCTTAGATAGTTTGATAAATGCAGGTCATTATGAGATTGTGTGGGTGGGATAATGTCAGACCAGGTCAGTTATAATCTAAATCTAGGAGACATTGCAATTATCAGAAGTGATAAAGGGGATAGATGAAATAACATGAACTTTCTACAGTATGATACAATTTAATATTGCAGCTCTGTGGTAAATACTGTCTATATGAAGCTCATAATGTTCATTTGCTCATGAAAGTGAGAGAGAGCAGTTCATTAAACATGATGGGGATTTTTGTAGCTGTAGCATGTGGTGGTGTTGTGTCCTAATGCGCTCTAGTCTGTCTTTTATTTTGTCCACATCCTTCACATTTCTACACCTTCCTTAGAAAAACAGCAGAACTTTTAGCAGGTAGCAGAGGCGGTCCCCCCTTCATGCACTTACTCTACATCAGTTGTGGCATTTAATCGTGGCTGAGTCTTAAAGCCTGACGTACTAATTATACAGCGAGACAATTAATCAATCATCTGATCAAAAACACTGGAGCTGCCCTGGTCAGCCTTGTCATAGCAGCATGAGCACACAAAGGAGCCAGGTCTCCTGGGAAATTACAGGGTTGTGCAGGGAGGTGTTGCCACTTCTTTCATTCATCCTGGATCTCTGTCCTCTCCGTTCCAGACCGCCAGCGGGAATGTGGAGGCCAAGGTGGTTTGTTTCTACAGAAGGAGAGACATCTCCCACAGCCTCATCCAGCTCGCAGATAAACATGCAAGTGAGTTGAAACCCTTTCCACATATTCAGGCTTTTTGTTTACGTGTCACATGTGAGTGAAAGTTACAGTCCCATTCACCCTGTGCTTTGGGAAATTATGATGGTGTGTTTGAAAAAACAACAACACTTCTGACATTTTATGGACCAAACGATTAACTGATGAATCTATTTATTGGTCTTTTAGTGTGGTGCTGGTTTGACAAAACAACAATCAACAAGCTTTCACATCTGATCTTCAAATGGGTTTATATATTTATTAGCTTACTTGTCAATCAGTTTTTAATGGATTTAAAGATATTTTATTACCAACATGAAAAGCAGTGGTTTGCAGCTACAGAAGGAAAATGCCACGCTAAGCTGTCTGCTGCATGTCACTCAGGCACATGTCTCCAGCAGCGTTTTCACTTAGCACCTTTGCACATTGTAACATTTACTGTCAATGAGATGTGTTTTCTCATGTCGACCACAGCTTCAAAGTGCAACCTTTTAGTCACAGCTATTTTTGACGGTGGTGCGATTGAAACAAGCAAGTGCTCCTGTACTACTTGAAAATGTATCGCTTTATATGTCACATTCATTTTTTTTTTTTTGATTGTTGAGTATTGGGAGGAAGAGAGTTAAGAGTGTGAATGAGGCTGTCTGAAGAGAAGAGAGAAGGAAACAAAAGTGTTGTTATCACAGCAACACCTGTTCTGCGTGGGAAGTCCTAAAGCAGGTCTTGGTCATAAAAAAAAAGAGATTATTTATTTTATTACATTAAAAAAAATACCTTCTGCCAAAGAAATTTCACAGTTAAGACAAAGATGATTGACATGGAAAACAGAGGGATTAAATAAAAAATGTAAAGTTTACATTACTGAGCCTCAGCACTGACAGGAATGTATTGGGAGTAGGTGCTGCTCTCTCTGTAAGTGTAATCAAACTGTTTAGATAATTTAGCCAGTCTTTGTAAACATAAAGTAAGCTTAAGAAGAAAAAAAATCTATAGACCGTACAATATGGAGGGACATATGCGCCAATCGCAATGCTGTGGCAATTCAGCAAGCTATTTGGAGTCCGTCATCTGCCAGCTGGTCAGAAGGAGAGAGAGAAACAACAATAAAATCTACCACCGCCTACCTCACTGTAAAAAAATCCAACTTAATTTCTGGTTCAGATTAGTTCAGGGGGAAAACAACAGAACAGTCACTAAGTCTGATTTACAAATGTGTAACAGTGCAGAGTTTATTGAAGTCAGAGCTGAAATGCTTTTACAAAACCACTGATCTGCAGGTTGAGAGCAGGGAAATATAAATGTGTTGCTTTAAGTGTTTATTTCTAATTCGGTTGAAACATTTCTGTAGAGTACATTAGTTATGGAGCCCTGTCGACAAAATTTGCTTCTGCCCAGTTTATTAATCACTGCAGCACAGGATCAAACGCCCATGCAGGTGTGGGTTAAGCAGCAAAACTGGTCAATTCACCCAAATCATAAGTACCATACCATATACCATAGACTGTATATCGACAAAGGAACTGGGGCTCAAAAATGAGGCCAGAATTGCAATACTGCTGACAGCCACTGACTCCAACTGACTTTAATTCAAAAAATAATCTTTTTCAATCATGAACTATTAGGCAATACATTTTTCCCAAAAGTCATTCTGATGTCATTAGCAAAAGTAAATTCTTCTTATCAGTGATCTGGTGGTCCATCAACAAAAAACAGCATTCAGTAGATGTTAGGCTTTAAAAAGAGGAACCTTTAGGGGCGTGGTTAGTTTGATTGACAGGTCTGGCCTCCAATGAGTGCAGTGCTGAAGTTGAGTCTGATACACTTTGGGCAGTGTCCCCAGGTTCAAGCAGCAGAGCCATCTCCACACGCTCTCCTTCATATCCAAATATGGTCACTGCAGGCTCCAAAAAACCAACATGGTGATGTTCAAACCCCAAACTCCTGGCTTCAAGATGCGAGTCCACAAACCACCGGGTGATGCCATGTTGGGTTCGTTCATTCAGGATTTTTGATATCAAGTTCAGTGCTTATAAAAACAAACCCAACACAACTCTTTCAGCATTAACTTGTTTAAAAAGTTATTATTCTGATTTTCCTTGACAGCAATGACAGTAGCCTAGTAATGAGATGAGCAGCATCAGGATCGCATTACCCACTACCATTATCTTAACCTAAAGAAAATGACATTAGCCTTTGTGAGTAACTGCTTTCCTGAGACAGATTATGGCTGTTGCAATAGACACACCTGTTGCTGCACCTGCTGCTGCTGTTGCACATGTTGTTGTTTTTGTCCAGTATTTCCAGTTTTTTGTTTTTTTTCTACGGTGGAAAAACAAGTGCTGTCATGTTTTCAGAATTTTGGCGTTAGCGTCGAAGTATTGGTTCTGAAGATGCTGCTGCTAGCTGTGTAGATATTTTTATTTTTCTGCCAAAATTTTAATTAATCTGCCAAAGTGATTGCTGCTGATTTCCCGACACAGTAGGCATGAGTAGAGTTATGTGTGCAACAATCAAAGCATCCAAAACATCGGATTTTGCTTCCCCTTTTTTTACTATTTAAAACTTGCAGTGTTTAAATGCATTCATTTACTGCTATGACATAATCAACAAAAATAGCAATTTATTTTTTTTTAAAGACCTGTGAAGTAGCAGCGAGTCTCTTCTGCCTCAGTAACTGAAATGAAATAGAGACTTCATGCCTACAGTGAGGAGTCAGGGTTTTAGTAGGATTTTCTTATGCAGGATTTGATGCTATACTGGTGCCAGTATACTGACAACAACTTTGTGTAATCATATAGTTGCCAGTGACAGATTGTCTTTATTTTTAAGGATATGCCTGCACTGAGCAACAGTGATTGAAAATGTTTACATGGGGCCTGGCATTATGTGCTGACTCAGCTGCAGCAAACCAGCTAATTCAGTATTTATGGATGAACACCATGTTCTTAAAATTACATTTCTACTCCTGGACATAATAACTTGAGTGATTGCGAAGCACTCAGGAGCCATTTTACCAACCTATAATTATATAGCTGAAGACAGCACAGTTATGAAATATCACACAAAGTCTGAGGGATAAATGGATGAATTAGGGATTTTGATCATCTGTAATGGGTAAACCACTGTCTTCTTTCCTGTCTCTGCAATACCAACATTAGTCTGTTAATGTATTTTCTGATGATTTCCCTGTGTGTGTGTGTGTGTGTGTGTGTGTGTACATGATTCATGCTCCCAACTGAAAAAAACACCCCCAAACACAATGAAGCCCTTGTTCCCTGAAGCTATGACTGATAACTGATTTTCCTATTATTCCTTCTTCCTCTCCCACTAACATCTAGGAAGAGGCCCTGATGCCACAACCTACAAATCTGACGTGTTTTGATATCTTATTGCAATGTGTCTGGGTGGGTGGCCAGAGTAGGTTAGAACTGTGACTCAGTCAGGGAAATGTGTCTGTATCTGAACCAGGTAACTGAAATAAAAGCTGGCGGTGAATGTCTGTCAGAAGGTCTTAAACATGAACCAGCACATTTCCGACTTAAATCTAAGTAATTTTGCTCGTTTGAAGCAGCGTTTTATTCAAAACATCGCTATACATCTGATTATGTCTCAGAAACACAAGTTTGACACAGTATTGTCACCTTATAAAGCCCATATGATGAATGTGTAAACAGTTTTCTGATTACACATCGAGACACAGAGTAACATCCGCATTTAAATGCAGGCATGTTTTTATAGACCAATTCATCCTCCATTTTTATTCTCCACCAAATTCTCCCCTGTACCTTCACCGGCTAGTTGCTAACTCTGTTTGTCTCATAGACTGAACATAGAATGGATGAAGCTAACATGACATCACCTGCTGGTTTGTGGACTTTCATTTTGAAGTCAGGAACATCAACATGTTGATTGTTTGGAGACATAAGTGACCATATATGGATATGCAGGGAGGAGTGAGGAGGCGGGCCTGACCCGTGAACCTGAGGACACTGTCCAATGTGTATGAGACTGGAGTTGAGGTCTGATCAAAGAAGAGAAGAACTGACCTCAGCTCGTTACATCAGAATGACCTGAGTGTTTTGGAGC
>OOFC01022698.1:59637-101956 GCA_900323345.1 Pseudochromis fuscus
TTTTAAAGCCATGAGATCGGTATTTGAACGTCGCCATGTTGGTTGTTTGGAGACAGAAGTGACCGTATTTGGACATGAAGGGAGGAGTGAGGAGGCGGGCCTGACCCGTGAACCTGAGGACACTGTCCAATGTGTATGAGACTGGAGTTGAGGTCTGATCAAAGAAGAGAAGAACTGACCTCAGCTCGTTACATCAGAATGACCTGAGTGTTTTGGAGCCAGCATCTAGTGGCCATCGGGTGTACTGCAACTTTTTTCACTTCTGCATTTGCCTCATTTCTGAGCCGACATGTTGTCCATGTCTATATGCAGTCTACGATTTGTCTGCTATTTGGTGCTGGAATTACTGCTGTGACTCATAGTCAATAAGCCCAAACGTCCCTGGGCGACGTGCACCAAACACCTGGCAGCGTCACCTGTGTTGGTGTTTCGGCTTTAAACATGTTTGTATTTCACCTTCCAACACTGGTTTTGCGTTCATACTAACATCCGACCAGACAGGCTTGAAGCTAAAGCCACGCTAAATCATCCTGATTCATTATAAATTTATATCCCCGTTCAGTGTATTAGTCTGTCATCTAACTAAAACCAGTCACTCATTTTGTCTGCAGTGGTTCATTAGGCAGGAGCTGAGAGAGCTGCAGTCTGGAGCGATCAAAGCCTGGATGACCTTAGCCAGTTCTGCAGAGGATAAAAAGGGCTTAATTCTGAAGATACTCTATGTGTCTGGTTAAAAAGTAGAAAGACTGATCAACACTATTGCAGCAAAAATCCAATAACTGTCAACAGTCACTGCTAGATATCCATCCCTTGTTTTACAATTTTATATCCCACAGTTCAGGCCCTGAGACGAGTAATAGATCTTAATCAGGTCTCTCTGAGATTAATGGCACCGCAGACAAAAGTGAACCCTTTCAGATTTCTTTTCATACCAGAGACAATTTTTAGGTACAATGCACATGCAGGAAACCTTTTGTGTGAGACGAGACTGTTGAAATCACCGTGGTTAATATATAATGTAGGAGTCACTGAGAGCCCGAACAATGAGAATGGACAATATGATTATAGATTATAGACAGAGGAGGCCGAGATACAAAGACTGAGCTGTGCAGAAATTATAATTTGATACCTAATCACTGTGTTTGGCCATATGAACCAGATGACTGGCTGCAAAACAGTTCCTCAAGTAAAATATGCTATGGCAGCTTTTAAAAAAGACTTTACAGCACCTCTATTGTGAACATTTCTAATTATTTCTCTGAAATATAAATCTACTATAACTATGTATAAACCAAACACTTCAGCATATGTTTAGTGATTATTAACTCAGACGTTATGTTTGAGACCACAAACACTAGTAGCAGGCAGACTACATACTGTCATTTTTAATATAATTACATAATCCACAGACTACAGTCACAAGCCAGTGCTGCTTGTTTCCTGGCAACTTCTTTGCTCAAGGATGAATGAAAAGAAGTATTGAGAAGCACAACTAGGAAATGCCCACAGGATCGGGTTTTCATTGAAAACAGAGGAGGGATGGTGAGTGAAGCGCCTGGCTCTGACAACACTGAACATCCCCAGCATTTTTCTGGAGTGGTGGAAAACAAGTAGTATCACTGTGCTGCCATACAATCCTGAGATAACTGTGGATCTTTCTCTTAGAAATCCTGAATGCAGGTCTTTTACTTGAAATGGAGCAGTGTCAAATTGTTGAATACTTTCTTAGTATCACATAAGAGAAGTAGCAACAACCATGCAACAACCATGTAATACAAAGACGACTAAATAAGTCTGCCTAATCCTGCTGTGGAGCATGCAATATGGCTGGGGATTCAAGAGCAAAAAAAAAAAAAGTTCACTTTAAAAGGGGTCATCTGAAAAGAGCCCAGGGGCTGGGACATGTGTTCCCAACATGCACAGCTGAGCAGACATGCAGCTGCAGAGATGCTGCTGATGTTGACACTGAGAGAGGCAAAAGAGGAAAGTTTGAGTGTGTATATTTGGAAATGTTGATTCAGACCTGTGAATGTGTGTGTGTGTGTGTGTGTGTGTGTGTGTGTGTGTGTGTGTGTGTGTGTGTGTGTGTGTGTGTGTGTGTGTTGGGACAGTGCAGCTGTGTACTCACGCCCTGGTCTTGGGGAAGCCCATGGACAGCAGCACGTCCAAAGTGGACCCATGTTTGACGGTGTTTGGCCGGCTCTGACGCTGCCGCCGCGGGGTCACTTTGGCATACAGTTCCTCTTTAGCTGCCATCACTCACTGCTCCATAGGTATGTCAGGTCCACGGCTCCTGTGATCTACAGTCATTTGTTTTAAAAAATAATAATGAAAAAGATGGAAGCGGTGGACTATTTAAACCAGGACGACTTGGGTAGAAATCACCAAACCCTGCGAGGAGACGGGCATGTTTTGGGTCAGTATGAACGCGGTGATCTGGATCGAGCTGCCTCCTCACGGCTCGCACATGAAGTCAAAGCCATCAGCAGGGGGCTCGGCCATAGGAAGTCACTCCTGCTCTCTCAGCCGTGCCCCCGATCCACGGCCCCAACGGACCCAGGTGGACATATCTGACTCCGGCTCGCCCCTCGGGTCCAGTCCGCTGAATGGAGAACGAGATGCGCGCTCAGTGATTCTCCTCTCCAGACGATGTGTTGTTTATGAATGGATCCTGACTGAGCGGACGTTCAGCCTGTAAAAGGCTGCGCGGCCCCCCTTCGCTTAAAGGGACAGTACACAGATTGTGATTACAGGAGCTCTGTTTTAAACAAGCTAAACTAAAAAACAAAAAAAAGTAACACACTCTCTCTTTTACTCTCTGTGTCGTTAGAACCCATGTGTAGTAAAAGTAATCAGATTACTAGGAGCAGTGTGATGAAAAGTTCCGACGTAGGGAGCTGGATGGTGGAAAAAGTTGCTCACACTTCCTGTCTACGAAAGTGGGTGTCGACAGTCCACGCATGCGCAGTGCTAGCAAAGGCGAGCAGCACGCCATCATCAGTTGCCACAGCAACTCACTGATTTTATGCTACTTTTGCTGATTAATTTATGACTTTTACATGTATTTGTTAATTAATTGATTTATTGTGATTAATAAAACATTCTTTACAGATTTATGTGAAGCAGGCAAAATTGTAATAACAATCAATATCCTCTGATGCTCAAGATCAAGTCTGTGTGTGATGATTACATTTTACTTTAAAACCTGTCTGTGGTCACATCATGGACAGATATAAGCACACACCGTGTATAAAAGAAATGTATGTACAGTCTTTTTCCCTCCCTAAATGATCACACAGGTCATCATAGTATTACAAACTGTCTGGGTGCGTAAAGAAATTTATTGGGAAACTGACTCTCCTGGCTTTGTCAACATCTACGAACAATGAAACAAAAATATTTAATGCCTATGGTTAGACTATCAACATCATGCTCAGGATTAGGACACACAAAAAAGGTTGGAAGGTATGTATGTTTTAATATCTTGATACAAACATAGTGGCTCTATACAGAAAAACAAATACAGAAATGAAGCGGTTCAGTGCTTTCCTAATTAAAGTCGACAAGAAAAGTGTCCTCTGGTTGGTTGCGCTGCTGTTTTGTGTCATCTTCTGTGTTGCAATTACAGTCCATACACAGATATAAAGTTTTATAAGGTTTTATATAAGGTTTTTTTGTGGTTTTTTTTTAATGGATTCTTTTTTGGTTTGTTTGTTTTTACTATTAAGGACAACAAGCTAACTTTGTCATACAGAGACATCGTTTGTAAAATCAGCTTTGTAATTCTTTTGACAAGCCCTCCTAAAAAGATAAACAACAAAGTTAATGTAACAAAACTATAGCTGCATTAATATAAAGATGCAGATCTTGACAAATAAAATAGACCCCATTTATCAACATTTTCTTTATTATACATACACAGGAAAGTTAGTCATCAAATTCCTCGGCTCTAAACCCTCCTACAAAAAAAATACTAAAAAAAAAAAAGTTTCCTTATTTAAATATTTATCTAAAGTCATGATATGTACTTTGTGACCCTGTTGAAACTCTTTAAGAACATGACCTGAGAATTTGTCGGATAATTTGAGTAATTAATCATTTACCAGTAAACATTGCAACATCATCTTCAATTCATTAAAATGTGTCATACTGCACCTAAAATCCATTCATTTCAACAGGGGTATAACATCTTAGACGAGACTTGCAGATCAAATATAAATGTCATACAAGAAATGATATGTTGAAGAGAATATGCATCAAAAACATTCATATTAAAACTTGCTCTCACAGATATGAGTGCCATAAATAAACTACTTCATGTCAGGAAACTCAGGGAAAACTACTTTAAAGCAAACTAAACGAAATTGCAAATGTAAAAAACTGCTTCATATTTACATGGAAGAAAGTTTTTAAAAGAAAATGAATCTTGTACGTTACAACTGTTCTGTGAACTGAACATGTAACAATGAAATAAGGTGATAAGGTGAAAACAGTGTCTCCTGGAATAGTGTTGTATAGAGCTATAGGCTACGTAACAACATTTTTCAACCTGCACCAGGGGTTTCTGTAATTTGTTTGATTAGACATGTTTACACATTGTTTTACAAAATATAGTTCTGTTAGGAGACACAAAATGAAAGGCACACAGAAACCCACACACTACAATCATAAGCTGAAAAACATCAGAGGCTAAAATGGGTCATGAGCTCATTTCACTAAAAAAAAAAAAAAAACCCATCACTGTACAAAAGTGGTCTCATTATCTATATGTAGTAAATTATCTGCTGCTTAAATCTCACCTGTTGCTACACGTGAGACACTACAACAGACAGTTCAGGTCTATCACACTGATCTATGAAAACTGCAACTGAGAAACTTCAGGAAAATCACACACAAACTCATGAGTGCAGCTGGTCGACTATACCACAAACGAGGACTTCTGTTTGAAATCCCCCTGTGAAAAGAAGACATCAAACATCATGATCTGTACATTCATGTTTCAGCTTGAAAACAGAAAATATTCCTCAACTGACAATCATACACTTGTATAAATCTCTTTCAGCAATAATAATGATAATAATAAAAAATAAATAGCAGTATGACACTTACATCGTAATCATCCCCACCATACTCTGATGTAGGCTGGTAGACCACGTTGGTCTTTGGTTGGCTGCAGGGATAATACAAAAAAACATAAATAAATAAATGTTGAGGTATTCCCAGAGATTGCGCATCAGTTTATACATGTAACCTAAATGAAACAATACCAATTTAAATTAAACTAGCCAGCACTAAAAATAGAAAAACTTCTCACCTTTGAGTTTTCTCTGTGATAGGAAGAAAGGAAACATCGTTAGTAAGATAAAGTACTTTTGTCATTTGTCGTTTTGAAAAAAATCTATAAATAAATGTTATACACCCCACAGCTTCAGATGCAGATTATTTTTCTCAGCTTACTTTAATTAAGCTCATACTTAACAATGACATTTGAGATCATATCAGAATATTGATAAGCACAGTGAATGCTGTCATTTTAATACAATGTAGAAAACTTACTGGGCAGGTATCCCTTCTTATTGGCATACCAAACTCCAAATATCAGCAGACCCACAAGCAGCAGAGCCACTAATATTCCAGCAATAATTCCTCCAGTGTTCGGGTCGCCTTATAGAAAACAACACAAACATTACAATAAGTTAAACTGGTACATTTCATTTATGACAATACTGAGCTCCTTTAACTTCATTATTTTCTGTTATGTAAGAAAGAAAAATTGCAGTGAAGAGCACTTACGAACATCCATTTTCATAGGTCTGCATCGCTGAGGTGGACCAGCCTTGTTGGACGCCTCACAGGAGTACATACCTGAGTCTGCCTTGGTAACAGAAGGAAACTCCTGCAGCCACACAAGGTATAAAATTTGATGTTACCGGCTTGGCAGCGACAAATGTTACAGGATACATTCTGTAAAGTAATGAGCTCACCAGGTTGCCATTTGCGGAGTTTAACGTGTAGGTGGAATTTTTGAAGGAAAGGACCTTGCTCGGGTCAGCAGGCATGAGGGTGTCACCTTTGAACCACGCGTACGTTGAAGGTGGTGAACCGTCGGCATCGTGGCAGGAAAGGAGGACCGTTTTACCCGTCGTCACTGATGCGGGGATCCTACACAGAGGCGGAGATGGAGGCACTGCGGGGGAAAAGTACAGCATGACGAATCCTCCGTTACACGTACAGAAACATGAGACGTTACAAAAGAAAAGGTGAGTTTTCAGAATGGATTCAAAGAAGATTCCTACCCAGCACAACGAGTTTCAAGTTCCCTTCCCCAAACTGGCTGTTGGTGCTGGACACCTCACAGCTGTACTCTCCGTTATCCTTCCGGGTCACTTTGGAGAATCTTAGATTAGTCCCACTGTACAATGTGACGCGGTTGGCATACGTCTCTGTGGAAGAGTTGCCGCATTACATTACAGACTTGAAAGCTGTCACAGATCACGTACCTCCACTGAAGACGCCCAATCCACTCACTTAAGTAACAGAAAACTGAAACACTCAATTAATGAATTCTGGGCAGGCTAATCAAATTTTCCACCAACTTCAAGTAATTTTTAAGATATCTTTCTATCAAACAAAGAGACAAGAAATCAAAAACAACAAGGAAACTTCAGTGCACTTACGTGTTGGTTTACCATCAAAAACCACATATGCCTGTGAGCCTTTTGAGTCTCTGAATTTCCACTCAAGTCTGGGATTTGAACCAAAGTCTGCTGAATGTTGGCAGGTCAGGTCAACCCCTGAAATAACAGAAGTAACAGCAGCTCACACCACTATGCTGTAAAAGACTTTACTTCAGCAAGCAACAAAACTTATAGTAGATAACATCATGATTTTGAAAAGGGCCAAAGATAAGAATCAGTCAGCTCAGTTTTTGTTTTCTGCATATTCTTCACAATCACATAAAAAAGTTAAAGACTGACCGTCATTTTCTTTCACCTCCTTAACTGGACCATTGACAGTGACTGTAAAGGCACTTACACCTAGACACACAAAGAAAAAACAAAACAGTGATTAGATGAAAGGTGACAAGTGACAAATAATCATCACCACAATTTTAAAAAGTAGAAGTTGTCCCTTCCTTTAAGTGAACCTGTGTTTATACTGATATGATTATTAAGTCAGAGACGGCAGCAGCAGCAGCAGCAGCAGCAGCACCCATTCAAAGTGGATGTTGTTATTTGACTCTGGCTAACAGTGTAAGATCAACTAAACCCCCAAATTTCTGAAATGCCAATATTAAAGGTGTATTCCACAAGTACAACTGTGGCCTCTCAGGAAATCATGTATTCATAAGTGGAACTGATGTGTCACAGCGACAGGTGGCAGCCTGCGTTTTGGATCTTCTTCGTAGGAGGTTAAAGCTTCTAGATAAGAAAGTATATAAAAGTGTTCTTTCAAGTAATGTATTTCAGGCTGAACACAAGCAGCAGTAATAGACATAAAGGCCTGTACAACTGAGGCAGAGATGATTCAGCTCAGATGGAGATGAATGTCAAACTTGAGCTGATTTCAACACCAGAGTTATGTACACAAACACGGAAGACAGGTTGTGGTTAAAAGATGATTCATGGGAGAATGAGGATGTTATCAGGTTCAAATGAAGTCTAATTCTACACCTGTATAGTTTCACTACTGATGGTCAACCTATTTAAAGAAAAAATTAATAGCATTTTTATTCATTTTTAGGCAAAATAAATATATTTAAAAAAAAATTACTTTCATTGATAATTATTTACTAGACTTTTGACTTTTTAATACTAATACTCTTGCCTGTTAGCTGGACAGAATCTGAATTGTGGCCTTTTAGAAACTCTAATGTGCATTTGTTGGCATTTTACAGACTCAATTAAAAAATTATGTTCAAATGAATAGTAATGTGAATACTTAATGTAGATCTACTAACATGACTTAATGACATTGCCCCCTCTGTATTAACAGGATATGAGAAGGTATGATCAAAGTTCATTGGCACAGAAAACAGTGACGACTGAAGGACACGCCCCTTGTGAAACTCTCAGAGCATGCTCACAAACTTTCAGGGTGTGGACATAAAAAAAAGAAAAAAAAATCCTGTCTGCTGAGGCAGAAAACTTCCGGTGAAACGTCCACTGTCGGGCTGAAACTGGGTCTTTCCAGGTGATAAAATTCATAATGGAGGCAGTCACGTCCTAATATGTTAATCCACATGTCCATCTATTGCACCACTTCACATTACGTTAAACAACAGCAGGGAGTTAAGTGTGTGGAGTGACATGAATAACAACTGCCTTGTCTGCCAAACACAGCTCATACAGAGAGGCTGTCACTGCAGGAAACAACAGGAGTCAGTTAATTATTAACCTGTGAGCCAAGTCACTCATTGTTTATGCCACTTAATTTACTAAAATAAATAAAAATACAGCACCATTAAAATTATAGTGCATACTAATAAAAGTCTTGTGTCAGTAATTTAAAGTTACATGCTGAGGTGTTTTTATTGTAAACACTTTAATCACAGACCTCCTCCAGTCTCAGCTGAGATAAGGCAGCACTGCCACAGTTTTGGTGGAGAGATAAGGCTCCGGTGTAAAATGAAACCAGAGCACTCCATGACTTCCTTGTTTGCATACTTTGTGAGTTTCAGCGGTGGGAGTCGTAAACAGCTTTCAAAGTAAAATGCTGGAAGTCGATGCAGACTGGAGAGATGCAGGAAAGTCACTTTATGTGTTGAGGATGTCCCTTTGTTAGTTACTGTGCTGCACTGATGAACAAATGATCAAAACACTTTCATCAAAATCATGAGGTCTGTCAACTACTAGGCTAATTGATCTGCATAGTTCATTCATTTTAAAATGTTTATGGAAGTTTTTCGCTGTTACACTGGGATTTTAATACTGTACATTTACAGTCATGAAAGTAGTTTTGTTGATAGTTTTATTGAAGTGATGCACAATGTATATGTCATCCCAAATAACCAGAACATAATTTGAGGTTACTCGGTGAAAATTATGGTCTATCCACCCACAAATAAAACTGAATACGTCAATTACATGATATGTGGCAGTTTGGTTTGTGAATATAAGCAGTTCACAAACACAGAGGCAGATAAAGTGTTTTTCTGATGCAAATTTATAGAATTACAAATGAAAAATGGAAAAGTTACAGAGGAACAATGAGAAGGAAGTTTAAATCATGCAACAAATTGCATTCAATATGAGATTATTTTATAATGATATGAAACAAACTTGGTTTATGTGTGAAAAACAAATTGGCACTAGACTTTTGGCATCACGTATGTATGTATGTGTAAGTGTACATTTGTGAACTTGGACTTTCTATTTCATTATTTGCAGTTTTTATAAGATGCATTAAATGGTATATGATATTTTTTCATATTGTGTGTTTTCAGGGTGTGTCATCTTGGAACTTAGAAGTCTTGCCACATGGGCTTTAATTTCAATTGCTCAATCTAGAGGTGATAAAAAAATAAAAACTAAGAATGTAAGCTTATCATGGCTACTGATTCCACTTGTCCTGACCACTCCTTGTATAACAAGGAAGATAACAGAAGAAACCAGCTTTTAACTTAGCAAAGTGAACATGAAATCTTTCGTGGCCACTGCTGACCTAATTGTGCCCCCATACTACCATATGAACACATGTAAAAGCTACACTAGTGTGGTATTCATTAGATCCCAGCAGAGAAAATGTAGCATTTATAAAGCAGGGGGACCTACTAATAGATCTTACACATAAATGTAGCATTGCTCCTCAAATTCAGGGTGTTGTAATTCTCAAAACATAATCTTTAAAAAGACAAAGTTTGGTAAATATTGTACAAACATAAAAGCAGAAGAGACAGAGCAGGCCAAACGTGCAGTTCCAGGCCCGAAACTCATGGAGAGTTCATTACACACAGATAACAACTGGTACTTTAGTATTCAGACATTAAATATATACTAATACTAGGATCATCAATGAAGGCGATGAGTTATACTGTGCAAAGATAAGGATTTAAAATAAAAACAAGGCCCACCGACCCCCACCACCACTCACCTGTTGCTGCGCACAGGAACAATAGCACCGACACCAAACTCATGTCGCGTGTGCGGTCGTGGTTTCTAACAAAATCCTCAAAAAATAACACTCCGAGCAAAATATCCACGAAAATATCTCCCGTGTCGAATAAACCACGAAATTTCTTCCTCGGGTTTCTTAACTTCGACGTGTTCAGCTGCAGCTACCGTCCGCTCTCAGCCGAGGAGTCCGCCCAGGTGACACCAGCCTCGGTAACTGGATCCTCGCAGGTGCCGCGGTGACGTCACAGTGGAAGAACAGGTAGGACCAGGCGAAGCTCAACAGGAAGTACATTTACATAGCGAGTAAACAGCCTCACAGCAGTAGCTCAGTCCTCACCACTCAGCTGTTTGAGTCACACAGATTTTTTTAATGTTTTTGGTTTTAATCTTTTTCACTTCCTTCTTCACTTTCAAATAATGTTTTCCAGCATCAGTCAAAAGAGGACATTATACCAGATACCACAATGAATAAATGAATGTGCAGTGCAAGAGTGCTAATAAAAAATAAAATAAAAACAACCAGTGTCTATAGAAACAAACTTTAGAAATTGCACAGTATTCCAAACATGATAGTAGATGGAGATGAATGCAATAAAAAACATTGTAAACTACTATTGTACTATTGCACAAGCTGTAGACAGGACTATTGCATATTAACACTGTGAACAGTACTATGTGAACAAAGCAAATCAATATTATTTCACATAAATTGAATGATGATCTGAGTTATTCAGAAAGCTTATATTCACCCCTGCAAAATGGGGATTCAGTAAACACTTTGATGGCCTCTGGTAGAAAATATTTTTTGTGGCAAACTGTGGTAAAATGGTCATAATTAGTATCTATATTTATTTACCAACATAATTAAGCTATTTAAGGTTTAATGTTTGTTGGTTTGTTTGTTTAAATAATGAGATAAAACTCAAATGATGATGCAATGATTTATGTTATTGATCAAATTGGTTAAATGCAACATGCCACATAACCTGGTTACAGCTAAACATTATCCTGCCGCACTGCTGAATGATCTGCTTTGTATTGCTTCATTTTTCACCATCTATTAACTCCTCATAACTTATGTCTTTGTAGATTAATAGTCAATTCTTCATCATGTATAAATGCAGGACAGAAGAGTCTGAAAGTAAAACAGTGATGCACTTCTACAAACATGGGCTCGAATTCAGAGTAAAATGTTTGCCAATGTTCAGGTGCCTGATTCACTCTTCTGGAATACAACAGCCATGCATTATAATGTGTTGCACAGATGCCTGTTGTAGACATGCCAGATTAGGCATCATGATGACTCAGGTTACTCAGCCTGTGTGCACGATGTGGAGCCTCATGGGGGAAGTTTAACCCGATACTGGTCACATACTTACATCCCTTCTGTGACTCTTTAGCAGTACAAAATAATGTTGCCATGCATCTTTTAACTGGATGTAAGTATAAATACATTGATTAATTTTGTAGAAAATTAATAAATGTGGTCAAAAGTAAGTGGACAGACACCTACTATTGGATATTTTTTGTCGTTGACTGTTTTAATAACAAAATCTATCTTAAAATCTCCTTATTGCTATATCAGTATTTTAAGGATAGTACAAGTGTTGCAGTTCTCATTTCTAAGGATTATAATCGAGCCACTAAAGTGAATTATTTTCAGGATATTGTACTCACCGTAAATACATGTCTATATGCTATAGGGTCTCAATAGCACCATCAGTATTACCATAACCAGGTATGCATGTCAGGTTTAATGGATAAACACATGTAACAGAGTGGTTAATTCAATGAACATGTGGGTCTTTATTTGTGTTGTTTCAGTTCAGTTTATTGTCATTACACAGTACATAGTACAGCAGTGCTTTTCAGTGCATTTATATGATTGTGCTTTTGCTACTCACCACCTACTTAACTATATAAGTAAAAATTCTTTACATTATCAGAGAAAACATTGCACCATAAAAAGCATATTCAATGTAAATCTATAAATAAGTCATCACTGTGGATCAGACTAAACGTGTAGCTTCAAAGGCATACTGAACAAGCCATGTGTCTCAGGCACAAGTGAAAGGCAAAATAAAAATGGAGTTTGTGTTTTGGTTTTCTTTGTAACAGTTGAGGGACGTCGTCTCCTCACTATAGAATAGAATACAATAGAAGAGAGACTTTATTGCTCCTGCATGCAGTAGTGTTCAGTCAGCTTCATAGTTTAGATTAAAACCCTGTCTGGTATTCATTTCTTATTGACAAATACAACACAGTCCTCCATTAGTGGACCTGTGCAGCACAAGGTCGCCTCTACCTGCCCTCATTATTTGGCAGCCAAGAGGAGACACAGGGGACAGATTTCAGTCAGACGAGATAGATTACTCGCTTTAAAGAGTGATGAAACTCAGCAGTAATTCACATTGCGGAGTGCATGGTTGCATAACTTCTGAGCTGGAAAGATTTCAGTCGTTATAAATACATGACATCCAAAAAGCAGTTTTCATCCCTCTTTAAAGTCCCTCTTAATTGTCATCCCGCTAGATTTCTTCGTATCCTGTTAACAAGACTGGAGGAAAAAGCTGAATATCTTTCACTGCATTGAGTACAACTGCTAAAATATTGAGTGCAGATTTTAAATATTACAGAATATAGACTTCTAGTTTTAAGACTAAGTCACATTCATGCTTTTTACTCAACAACTTGTTAAATAGGTCTGTTGTAGTTTAATTTGGATCCAACAGATTTGTACTGTTCTCTGCTATATGTCTATAGGTAAGAGTACTGTAGCAGTATGTGTGCTTAGTATTGAGTGCATAATGCAGAGTGTGCAGGCCCGTGACATACCAAATATAATATGTACGTACATTCAACTCAGTGCACTTTGTGCATACACACAACTTCAGGAGAGTCCAGCATCAGTCGCCAGATGATTATGGTTGCAGTGTTAATATATGCAGCAGTTTGATGCCTTCCTCACAGCCAGTGAATTTCCAGCAGCATGGGAAGTGTCATCAAGGTCAGCAGTAGGCCACTGCAGCTTTGTAATAGGACACTCCATGCAGAGCAGGGGAGGAGAAGCTCTGCAATAAGAAAAAATAATGCAGGTTCAGAATAGGAGCATTTATTTTTGCAAGTATTTTATGTGCAAAATAACAGGATGTGCCCTGCTGTGGCAAACAATGGCATCAGGGTGAGCAGCTTACTTTTGTCAACCACTGAAGTTTTGGTTGC
This sequence comes from Pseudochromis fuscus, assembly GCA_900323345.1. Taxonomy (NCBI): domain Eukaryota; kingdom Metazoa; phylum Chordata; class Actinopteri; family Pseudochromidae; genus Pseudochromis; species Pseudochromis fuscus. The sequence continues at coordinate 72,975 of OOFC01022698.1, forward strand.
TGTAGTATCAGAGTCAGGTAGTCGGATGTTGCAGGTAAAGTTGGACTTCCCATTGGGCAGATTTTTAAACAGCAGGCGACAGTTGTTGCCTGGAAAGAGGCGGGCTTTGGCTCGCTTCTTGTAGGGGGCGTGCTGCTCCTCATCTGGGTCAGTGGTGTCAAGGAGTCTTACACCCTGCGTATACTTGCAAAAGACTTCTGGTGACTCAGCGGGAACTGCATATTTGCAGTCCAACCTGAGGTGGTCCTCATCTATAGAGCAGTAGGCCAACTGAATCACCCTCTGAGCTGATGCAAAGCCTGTGTGCAGTATAACACAAAGAGATGGGTGAGTTGTTAACCAAATAAATCTTTAAAAATTCAGTCACATAAGGCATGCAAATATTAGAACAATATCTTTCCATAAAATATGTAGATTGTCTTACCAACAAGCAACATTGTGGTGAGGAGGAACATTCTCCCTGAAAAAAGTTTCCTGAAAAAAAGAATTAAATAAGTTGAGCAAATTAATCATCCATTCACTACACATTAGAAGTAAAGTGCTAGCATATGTATTTTTCCCTCGAGTCTTTACATTATTGAGGTTCCAAACAAAAAATGCTGACTCTGCTGTTAAGAGCGGGGTCGGATTTCAGAGACATGAATACCCCCCTTCTGCAGCTCTTATCCAAACCCACAGGAAAGTCACTGTACCATAATATTGAACAACTGATCACAATACAGCCTCACTGTTTAGGCTGCAAAGAGATCAACTGCAAACTTCACTGGTGAATTGCCAACATTGACGCATTTCTGTGCTTAACCTCTCTGGAAAACACAGGCTGGTTATTCACCTACTTGAATTCATTATGTTGAGAAAATACAGCGATATTTTGTTTGCCTGAGGCAAACCTAATCTTGCCTTCATTTAAATATTTGCTTTAGTGCAGTGCTGAACCAAATCTTTCATCCAGAACAATAGCATGAATGAAAGCCATCCTGTATAACACAGTTCAATATTTTACCATAGCTCAGATTCAACACACATCAGTATATAAATCATTCTCACCTCTTCAGATGCATTTTGAGCCTCCTCAGTGTTCTGCAGTGTGATGCCGGGGGTAGATACAGTAGAGGTCGGCTTATAGAAGAAACAGAGGAGAGAGGGAGGGGGACAGAGACAGAGGGGAGGGGGAGAAAATGCTGCTCCACTGGACTTTGGGGACATTTCTTGGTACTGTATAAGATTTTATATCGATTTTTATCTGTTTCACCAGAGTACATCAGATCACATGTCAATATACAAACCTCTGTCTCCATTCTGAAATATCTGAGCTGCTGATTGAGGGAGAAAAAGGAAATGTTGTGATGAGGGTTTGATCAGCACAGACAGCTCAGCAGCTGATCTACATATCCCCATTCAGTGTCAGCAGTTTCTCAGTTACTTTTACCACAGATACGTCAATTAAACTAATATTGAAGGTGTGTATAATAGATCACTACATTATTATGACAGTGATACATGTGGAAGGACAGATCTGGGAACATTAGGAAACAAAATAGATAACCTAGACCTAGATTACTTTTCCTACAATCACACTGACACATTTTTTGTAAACATAAATCGAGTGTCTTCAAGTTGTGCTTTCAAAACTAATACTGAGTTTCAGTGATGATAATAAAAAATAACGCCACCAGCTGCCATGTTAGTGGGCTAAGCTCTATGTGTCAGTGATGAGCAGAGGAATACTCTAGATTCATCAGTAACTTCATAGTAGACTGACTAAAGAGTTGATAAATTTTATAATGTGACAGCATGGTTATCGAAATACTATTAACTATGGTGAAAAATGATTAAACGTGGTCTTATAGGGTTTAAAAGCATGACTAGGATTTCATCTTGTCAAATGCACTGAGCTACACCCACAGCATCCTCTTGTATGCTCTGTATCCTCTTTACACTGCTCATGCATTTTGCCAAGGTCCTTCTTGGACAGCTACTGAACAGCTGCCATGCTGAAGCAGTCTCCCAGGACACTGACAGAAGTGTTGCAGAGGTCTCTGAAAGGCACGAGCTGGGACATGTGCTACTTTACACTGGGCTTTACTGGATGTATCAACACAACACGGTCTTACACTCCTGATTATAAAAAGGCAGAGAAAGCACGTTGTAGTACTCTCTGCCAAAAGTATTCATTGGAGACTCTGTGGCTGTGATCCCTGCTGCTCTAACACTGCAGATGAAACACAAGACGCCGCCTTTTCTTCTCCAATTATGTAGCGGGGAGTGTATTGTCCCAGCCAGGCCACCGTAGAACGACACAGGCATTAGTCCCGCCTCCTTGTTCCGCATTTTTTTATTTGTTTATTCTACTGTCTGAATTCACAGGTTATGTCTGAATGTGTTGTCCCATTCCCCTGGCATAAGTGTGGCTGTCAGGTGTTGAGTTTGTTTTAATGAATTTGAGGCACAGTTGCGTGTTTTACCCTCCTGTCGTGTGTAGTCCAGGTCCGTGTGTTGAGTCTCCCACGTACAAAGTGGAATAATAAGGTGGGACAGGTGAATGCAGCAGCGTATTATTTTATTAGTGAGAATGTATTGAGATCTTGATCTTTATTGTTTTACTCCAACATATTTCCAGCAACAGAAAAAAAAACTACCACAATGTTCAGCTCTTTTAGGACGCACTGCTTCAATTCAACTTTGGTTTTTTCCCCCCTACTTTTATTTTTGTAGATATTTAGCTTTTCTGAACATTTTTTTTCAAAGGAAGTGAATGGAGAGAATCTTCCTCTCCACTTTAACGTTCTCCCCTCTGCCTTTGTCACCGTTCTACTACTTCTATTTCTATTTTTTTTAATAATCATGTTTTGATAGTGTAGCTACATTAAATTGTGAATACGCTCAATTTTTGTAATATGATGGGTACTTGATTGTTTCTAATGGTTTTTCTGCATAATAAAACTAACAAGTACAGTACAACAAAGACAGTGTTACAGTTTGAATTGGCCTTATAGGGCTCGGATTGAATACATTTATTTATTATTCAAATAAATAATGAATAAGTTGACTTTCCCAGACTGGGTTTGGAAATGGACTGTCTGATTATCTGAGCACACTTTACACACAATGCTTCTTTCCACTAGATGTCACCCTAACTTTTTTTTTTTTTTTTTTTTTTGTGTGTTGATGGTACTTCCAGTGTTTGTCCTGCAGAGGGAGCTCTTTGTTTTGCACCGAGAGTTGGACCATTTTCCCCAATATTGAAGTATTTGGATAGTGGTAGTGGTGAGTGAACATAGTGAAAGAAAAGGGGGAATTTATCTGCAACCCAATAACAAGAGAATTTTCCAGTTACTACAATGTACACACATTTTTTACAGTCACACCTGAGACGTTATGAGCATGAAATCTGAACTCTGAGCAACTTTATCATCAGATGTCCCAGCTTTTAGAAAGCAGTACTTTGACGATATAACTGTTTTTGATAACATCCGCAGTGTGTGTGGGGGGGCGTGCGTGTGTGCGCGTGTGTGTTTAAGTGAGTGCGGACGGAGAAGTAACTGTATCCTCAGTGAAACAGGGAGCGCTGCGGTGCTGGTGCTGATGCTGATGCTGCCCTGCATACCGGCACATCAGGAGGACCTGACAGGAGACGGGCACCACACATCAGGTAAGACACCCACAGTGATGAATTCAACTGCAGCACATCGGCTTTGCATGTGTGAGAAGCATGGCTTTGTGTGTCCAAGGACAAAATGTAAGATGCAGTGAGCGAGGGGAGTCGGGCAGTTTGGTGCAGTGCACTGACACTGCATGGGCGTAGTCCTGTGTCTGCATTTGGGCTGCTGGCAGAGCTGCACGTCCAGGCCCGCTGTAACTGCGCCAGTGGACTGGTGCATGGTGCTGTCGGTATCACAGGTGACGTTGTGTCTGTATAGGATGAAATATGTTGCGTTGGAAGCATTGATGGTGGTCTGTGTGTTCATGTTTATACTTTCTCATGTTGTGTGTCCCGTGTTGAACTTTGTCAGGCAGCTGCAGCGCGCTGTGAAGGTGACTGGACGGAGACCTCCAGCAGACACCATGGAGCTGCACACGATCGTCGCGGCCTGTCTCCTCTTCGGCAGAATCATGATAACGCATCAGACTCAGAATCACAGTACGTGTTTCTTTTTGTTTATTATTGTCACAGGGATTTCAGGGTCGTTGTGACGTGCTCCTTCAAGTATAAAAACATGTCGACCTTGATACTGAAGAGAGATTTTGTATTGTTGCAAAATCTTGCATTTAAAACCTTAAGAATTACAAGAACAACAATAACAACAACAACAACAGTCCAGCCCTGTCAATCCAGAAAATCCTATATGCAGCAAAAGTGTCATTCTGCTTTTCACCACAGAGACAGTGGTGAAAATGGAAAGTTTAATGAGGATTATGTAATCTCAGTCAAGGAGTAAACATGTCTGGCTTCTTACAAAACACTCTTACTTACAACTTAAGTTGTACACTGAATTGGAGGAGAAACATTCTGAAAATTAATTTTATTGTTTTTAGTTTTTGTTAACATTTTAATGGATTTTTTAAAAACTTCATAACCACACATTTTGCTGACATTACTGCTCTTTTTATTTTCAGCCAATCAGAGCCCCCTGCCTGTTAAAGTAGCATCCTCAGCAAATGCTGCACTCATCAGCTAGTAACAATACCAGGATTATTCTACATCATAACAAATAAAAATGAATCATGTAAATGCTGCTCTAAATAAACAAAGAAGTTACACCTCCTTTTACATATGTAGACTAACATGAGGTCTGAAAAGTTGACTAACTAGTCAAAGTAAGGAGCACTAAAGTTAAATCAGAGGGGTCTTCTCAGTGTTTGATTCTTACGATATTTGCACATTGCCTTGAAGAGCAAAAAGACAAACCAACAGGGGGTAGCTAACAGTACGAATGCTCTGTACAAAATTTCATTGTTATATTTATTATGACAATTAAAGATTGATTGATTCAAAATACATCTAAAAAATAATGTTATGGTAATATTTAATAGTTATAATGAAGATGTTGCAGATGTTTTGACTTTACTGACCATGTGCTGAAGTCAGCGTGTGGCTTTTACTTCATGCTTAGCATAATTTCCTCCTTGGTTCAGATTGCAGCAAAGCTTCCTCCTGCATGTCTGTCTGAAAACCATTGCTTCTGTGTATTTTGAACATCTCTTTCAGTGAACCCAGTGTCTACGTTCCTGTTCGCACCACGTGGGCCCCAGATGTTTCCATGTCTAACCTACCTGGAGAGGAACGTCAGGGTCGACTGTGAGTTCCCGCCCACCTACGAGGTCCCTGGGCCCTACTGTGAGTATCGGCAGGACAGCCGGCTGGTGGGCAGCACCTACCCCAACTTCATCAACTACGTGTCCATGGAGGACCGCAGGAGGAGCAACGTCAGCCTGGTCCTTCCCAATCTGTGCCGCCTCACATGGGCCCCACTGGCTGATGAGAAGCCTTACACCTACACCTGCAGGGTTTATCAGGGCAACAGCTGGAAGGAGAACAGCATGGCCGTTCACCACAGTGAGTGGAGTTTACTTGTTATTTGTATATGGTTGCATTTGCATGTTGCCTCCAAACATCAGCAGAAACACTATCTAAATGCACATTTTTCTCCCCGACAGGGATTCTTCCAATCTGCTCTGCAATCAGTGTCATGTTCAAATCAGCACCATGGCTTTTGTCACTCATAATGTCACTCCCAGTGGCAGTGGGTCTTCTGAGTCCTTGAACTCTCAGTTTTACAGAGTAACGCCTCAACAGACCTTCTTTTACATGACTTTTGACTCTGGTATGATTGTCATCGGTTGATTCAATGTGAGAAGATTTTATTTTATGTAATTTGATTTTTAGGCAGAGACAAGAAGCCATGAAAACCCCTCTAAATAAATAAGAGTGGAAAAAAAACACCTTTCATTGACCATTGAACTATTTTATGAAAATGTATCTCTGAAGATTTTATGTAACAAGCCTCACTGTCACCACTGTACCTTGAACATCATTGTTACAAAAGTGCTATAAAAAAAAAATCATGATGATATCAAATGACAAACACTGCAAACAACAACTGCAACTGTGAACAGTGTTCATTTTCTATTACAGTGGCTACTATAAATAACAGATTAGGTAGTTTTTTAATCTGTTGTTTTCCTTGAGTCGCTCTTGTAGATAAGATTCAATAGAAGATATCAATACAAACATTTCATTAAATATTAATTTGGGTTTTTTCTTTTTAAAGAAAAACAGGTGCTTCTTATAGATTTATATGGTGTGTCACTGCAGTGCTTAACCCAGAAGAGTTTGATTATTCACACAGATATTAAAAGTGGAGATCTTCTCACGGCAATTATGTTCTTGCCGTAATTTCATGCTAAACAATGGAGAGTCCTTTGCATTATTTAGAAGATGCAGCTTATTGTGTGTCAGTTTATTCCAGTCTCACCTATACATACATATAGTCTGTTTCCCATTCAGGTGGATAGTTTGGCTTTTGAATATTATGATTAACTGCTCACACACTGCCTTTCCTGCTGGCATTGGGCCTCTCTGATACCTTCAGTACCTTTGAAAAAAAATCTGGAAGAGGTTATCTGTACACTGGACCCCCATGTGAGGTTCACCTGGTTAACAACAGATCAAATAAAAACTTTTTTTCTACTCTCCTGTGGATAGCAATAAGACTAAAATAAAAAACAACCCATGGCTGGTGTGGATTGTTCCTTACTTGAAGACCTTTGGAACTGGACTCTATGTCAGTCTTTGCTTTGATACATAATTGCCCCACAGCCTAAAAAGACAAGGAGGTGCATGACTGTTCTGTCTGTTTAATGATGCAGGCCCAGTTTGATGCTATGTAAACAATAGCAAGTGATGCTGCAGCCGTCCATCACATGATGTGTTGGTGATGGTGAGAGCAACAGGAGGTGAAAGTATTCAAATGTTTTGCATAGCGAGGACTCACTGTAACAATCGTGGTGTGTTAATATGCACAGTATGTGTGTAATATTAAAGATTTTTATGGCACTTTCATTTTAATTTCTATAGAGCAGACACCATCCACACTCTTTAAAGCCACACACACATGTTTTGGGCGTTTCTCTGTTCACTGATTTTAATCTTGTGTTTCTGGTCATAACAAATTTGTCTGCAATTAATTTCTGTTGTACGCCGCCATTGTCATGTAAAGCTTAGTTGCTCAGTATTATTTGCAATATAGAACCTATAATAAAGATGTCTTTATATTTTTTAAAGCTTATTTTTGTTTATTTTATTCTTCCACTAAAAGTGTGCTAAATGCTATAGCCAAACTATAGTAACAAATAAAAGTTATGCATTATTAAAGTTTCCTGTGTTTTCTTTGCACAAGTCACTGTGTCCAAAAATTATGTTTATATTTATATAATGCAAGACAACCACAGTATGTATTCAAACAAAGGTGTATCTATTGAATACTTGCATCTTATTTCAGCCTGGAAACAATCATCATCATCAGTACATGTCTTCTACACTAGGTGTCACCCAAACATCAAGTAGTTGTGTGTTTCAGTTTTTGTGGCAGCTCCTTGTTTTTGTTCTGCAGAGGGAGTTTTGTTTTTGCACTAATACATGACGGCTCTGTAACACCATACATCACCGAGTTCAGACAATAAGAAGTTATAAAGCAGTTTGTGTTGCTGAAATGTAAAATGGCTACACTGTGTTCAGTCCCAGGGACCTGCTGCTGTGTATTCTGACCTTTGCAGGATTTACTGGGACATTTCAGCTGAACTGAGGCATCGGTAGTTATATTAGTTACACCTTTGCAGAGACTTGTGAGGCAGACGCCCTCTTTCATTTTAAGATCAGGTTAAAAACTTCACATTTTGATCAAACCTATAATCAGGGCTGCTCAGGTGTCCCTGAAGTAACCATCCCTTAGTTTTCTTCTTCAGGTTACTTCCTGTGATGCACTGAACACCTTTCCTTGCTTCACTTTCACTCATCATGCATTTGTATAGCATTGTTAAAAATATATATCATTAATTGTGTCTTCTCTGTCCTGCAGTTTTTCCTTTCTGTCCTCTCTGTGCAGGTATCTCTGGCTGCACAGCTGCATGTCTCTGTGGTTACTGACCCACCAACCTGCACATGTTTTATTATCTGTTGTTTCTTAAAGTCCGTCTCCTCTCTCTCTCTCTCTCTCTCTGTCTCTCTGCGCTCTCCTCTCACCCCTCCCGCTTGAAGCAGACATCCACCCACAGTGAGTCTGGTGCTGACGGAGGTTTCTCTCTGTTCAAGGGAGTTTCCCCCCAGTGTTGCCAAGTGCTGCTCAAGAGGAATTGTTGGGTTTTTTTTTCTCAATAATTTATTACCTTACTATGTAAAGTGTCCTGAGGTGACTTGTGTTATGCTTTGAAGTGGAAAGGTGCTGTACTTCTTTTGTAGTGACCTGTACCTGCATTTTATTTATAGTTATCTTCAGTTACTTTGCAGATGTCTATTAAGAAAATGTGCTGCATTTTTTTTTTTTTTTTTATCAGTGTATCCAGCATTATGTAAGGAATTCAAAATTAGACAGACTCTTTGTATTAATATGTGGAGTGATCAGTTTAGGTTATATGTAGTGTAAGTAGGCTGCAGTTGTTGAAGGATTCAGTATAAAAAGAGAATATTAAATGTAGTTAATATGAGGTACTTAAAGTGTTTTTCTTCACATGACAGGTGTATCAACGTGTGAGTTATGCTGTGAAAACTGTGTGTATGTGATCAGATGTTTATCTGGTGTCTCTGTGAAGCAAGGGCTCACATTTTAGTGATCATCTCGTTGTGATTGTTCATGCAGGCGTGAAGCTAAACGGTGAGAAAGAGGTGAGAAGAGCTCATGGAGGAGTCATCTGAAACATGTGCCATCAGGAAATCAGTCGCTAATAGTAAAGATGTGAAGAGCAGCATGAAATGTAGCTGATGTCACGTCCTGTGATAATAGAAACCAGAGGAAATATTTGTTACCTGGAAATGATATGGCCTCTTAGAGTGAAGGAACAAATAAAAATACTGTGCTTCCTGTCCTTTCTAGATAAACTGTCTTGCAGTTTACAGATGAATGGAACATATTGTATAAACTATAATCACACATCCTCACCTCATACAACCTAATGAGTCACTATATAACTGCTATCAACTCTTCTGTGGATCTGACCTGAAGCTTTCTGAAGTCATGTCATCTGGTTTACCTCAGATTGGGTTTAAGAAAGCTTGTTCAGCAGTGAGTGGTCCGATGGGGAGAATTATTCTGTCGCATTATGTGTGTCCAGTGGTTAGTAGCACTGTCACCACACAGCAACAAGGTGCTGGCTTCAGGTTCTCCAGTTTCCTTCCACAGTCCAAAGCTTGTTAGGTAAATGGATTAGTCTAAACTGAGTCTAAACTGGCGGCCCTACGATAGACTGGCGACCTGTCCAGAGTGTACCCCGCCTCTCGCCCATCGCCAGCTGGGACAGACTCCAGCCTCTCCCACAACCAACTGGATAAGCAGGTAAAGACGATGGGTGGATGTGTGTCCAGTATTTTGGATTTTTTTTTTTTTTTTTAGTAAAAAGCAAGGGAAACAGAAATACTGGGTTAACTTTATGTAATACCAGTCTTTGGTTTTAACCCTCTGTTATTGTTGCTGCCAGTGCTTGTTTTTATGTTTTTGTTGTTGTTGTTGGCTAAAATATGGTTATTGACACACACACGACAAGCTCTAATTTTACTGTCAAAATCATTGGTAGTTGTACAAAATGATCTGATTCAAAACTGCAAAGACTAAACATCATTAAACAATCAGTAGCACACCACCACAATAAATGGTAGTTTGTGTGAATAACCTACAATAATTGGATCTGTTTTAACCCAGTTATTTCCAGCTGGTGTACCATCTGCTCCCTGATGAGTTCTCCTAATATTTGTAGCTGAAGATTAAACACACATCAGCTTCCTAACATATTTTATTGGAGTTTTTTTACTCAGACATACAGAGTGCAGAGTCACAGGTAACCAGAGTTACCTGCTCACACAAGAAACCTGAGTTTTGTTGTTTCTTGTCAGGAATCATGTGACAGGACTGATGGTTTGGCTGCTACCAGGTTAATCCCATCATAAATTAATCTTTATCTTGACCCCCCCCTGAGAGATCCAGATATGTGTTGCATCTCTGACGCTGGGTGTGCGTGTGCATATTGTCTTTTATATCAGCAGCGGTCCAAAAGCCCAGCCCACCTAATTTCCTGGCTTTGTGCCTGGGCCACACAGATAAATTATCCCGGGCCACGGCCTGCTGTGCAGCCCCTCCAGGCCATCGCCCCCCCCCTTTGGGAGACACCACTGCCAAAGGTCTATTTTATTTATACAGGCATGGCAGGAATAATGTCCATGAGGCCTGAGGTACATTATACAAGCATTCATCTTCCACCCCATGCAGATGTTAATAGAGGTTCTGCTGCTTTTTCTATGTGTCAATTAGGAGCATCAAGCAGGAGTGGGAGCACAGCAGGACACATCTGTGTCATGAGATAATGTTTGTGGAACAAATCAGGTTTGTCATGTGTTGCTACAGAACAGCCCCTACATTCAGAGACACAAAGACAAATGGTTGCGATTTGTGTAATTAGATCCATTGATTCCTCACAGACTTTAACCACTGTACCATTGTCTGAGTCTCAGTGTTTTATATATATAATAAAATACATTCAGTCAAAACTTTGTGGGAATTTTCTATAAAATCTTGATGAGAAAATTGATAGTTCTCTCGAGCCTCTTTGCTAATATGAAACCACAGGCAGGAGACACTTAAACTAAAGCAAAAAAATATCATTAGTGTCAATTTCCATGTCATTGTTGGCTTGAGTCAGGCTCGCTGCTTCTCTCCACTGAACCTAACCTAAGCTCATTTCCTGGGTTTAGATTTAGATTTGATGGACAGATATATGTGTGTGTTGTAAAATTGGTCTTAAACAGACAATAAACTCTCCAGGCACCTGAAACCTTTGAAAACATTTATTCACAGATATCTGCACTGATCACAACAAAAAAGACTCAGAACTCTTTGTAAGTACGTGGAGTTTTTTATATTTTTGTTCAAGCAGTGTAGTCACTAAACCATAACTGTAGCAGCTTTGGTGTTGATGGGGCTTTAAAATCCACTTCCACTTGATATTAATTGGTTTGGCACTTACTGTGGAGGGTCCACCACAGAAATGTGTTGACACTGTCAGGCTGGCTGGGTGGAGGGTGCAGGGAGGGAGCTGAACCCAGTACATGTGATGTTACCCACTAGTGTTTCTCCTTACTGTCATTGCTGCATACATTTATGAAGGAGGTTCATTCAAAGACAGAGGTAAGCCTGTTGTTCAAGTTGAACCCCCAGACTGTATGTAAATTGAACAAAGCTAATATGATGTCACCCATTGGTTTTTGGATTCATGCTTTAAAGCCAGGAGTTTGGCATTTGAAAGTTGTCACTTTGATTGTTTGGAGCCAGAAGTGACCATATTTGGACATGAAGGGAGGAGTGAGGAGGTGGGTCTGACCCTTGAACCTGAGGACACTGCCCAGTGTTTATGATACTTGACATCAGCACCAGTCTCACTGGAGGTCAGACCTGTCTATAACCATGCCCCAAAATCATCCTTTTTACGAAAGCCTATTATCTACTTACTGATGATGTTTTTTTCAGATGGACCACCAGATCACTGGTGAAGTTGCAAGTTTGTTTAGAGCATGTTTTGTAACCAACGAGGCTGAAAAGCCACACCCCAGTCAGATGAATGAATGACAGTGGGTGTCCCTGTCCCTGTCCCATCTTACTTTTCAAAATACACTTCATTGAGCAGTCAGGCAGGAGAGACGACCCCACGACTCTGAAAACAACCACTTCAACCTCCGCCCCGCTGAACATCTCTCACTGTGTAGTTAACTGTGTGTGAAGATGACTGCGAGTGTAAAACTGGCTATTAAGAGTAACAAACTGATCTGAGAGGAGGACATGTTTTTTTGAATGAATGTAGAAGGTGACATAAAATGCATATTTCTTTCATACATTGAGGATTTTAACATGCAGTGCTGACATCAGATTTCAGATATTTATGTCAGAAGCTAGAAAAAAAGCCTAATTATTGGCCAGTAAATACAAGTAATATTCTTTATCAAAAGATTATATTATGATTTTTCATTGATCTTGCTAAACGCTGCTCTTGCATGACTCCCACTGTGACTGCAGTGTGGCCTCATTTCACAGAGGAAATGCAGCAGTTATCACTGAAAGAATCAGTTCAGTTTCTCAGAGAAATGCGTGTGATAACCTGAAGCTTTCTGTCTCGTTCCATTTGGTATTTAAATAGAAAATGCTTAAATATTTCCTGTCCCCTAAAGAAACCCGTTAACTGAGCTTTTTTATACAAAACAGTAGCGTTAACATGGTAGCAAGTAGGGCACATGGAAGATGACTAATTACATGCAGTTTGTTCCTATTTGCTACAGTTTCTTTGAAGTAACTGCAGCGGTGGGTTGTCTCAGTTTGCAGCCTCTTTAAGTTCTGACTGCTCAATAATCATCTCGAACCGACCATGTATCACCTCATTCAGCTGCTTGTTTAACCTGCTGTTGACTTAGTTTACAGAGACTAAAATATCTGCTAAAGACTGAATCATAATTGAAGTGGGGTTCACATTTTGAGATACATACTGAACCTACTGGTGAGATTTTACCTGATGATTATTGTTTAAAGTCAGTCTAGGTCAAGTGTAATGTAGAAAGATGTCAATACACCGTGGGGTGATTCACCAGGCCAACCACAGACAGGTGAGAGGACTGTGCAAGGAAGTCAGAGAACTGATCAGTCAGCAGTAGTTGCCACCTCACACGCTGATCGATTAGAAGATTAGAAAATATTGATCTTTTTTAGTCTTTACATAACTGCTGTTACTTTTTTATGTATGCTGCTAAGTGCAAAGCCATGAACACCTTCATGGGAAGATGTCACCATTACTGTTTGATGATTTGATGCATGCAACAGGTAGAAACCCTTCTGCCTTGAGACTCAGTCAGATCACAAGCTGTACATTCATGGTTGGTTGGTCTTTGCTTCATTTATATTACTGCCACACACCTTCTATTAAAGCCCACAGCTCATACAAAGCCCTTTAGTCAAAAAACTGTGCAGCCTGAGTGATTCACAGCAAGAAGGAAAGAAAATGTGCCCTGATACCGATCAAAAGCTTCAGAGAAAACAAAGAACTATTAACTTTTTGGCAGCTGCCATCGGTTCATAACCTGGAAACTGTGTGTAAACAGCATGGTAGAGGTGCAGCATTGTTAACTAATGTGAATCAACAATAACTCATTTTATTCATCAATTGCTTTTCCCAGAAGAAAAAGCTCAGATGCTGGTTTGGATAAAGGTTGCATGACTGTGTGCGTAGCTTTTATTTCAGATAAACATACACACGCACTTATTCAAACTATGAAAGTAAATGATGCTCATATTTCAAGTACTTAACAATAATCACACCACTGACCTTAATGAGCTTATCTTTGACGAACTGCACTGTAGTAAAAGTGAAAAGTTTATCACTGGGAGTGATCTGACTTCCCCAGTGATATTGAAGACTCCAGTGAGGTTTGTGTGACTCAAACAGTAACTGTCTCACTCATTGTGAAGACTGTTTGAGGACAGCTAAACAAGACAGGAGGATTTAATGTATATGTTTTTCATTTCTTGTGTATTGTGCATCAAAAAATCCCCAGTATGTAGTAGTAGCAGTAGTAGGTCAGCAAGTGCACTAGGTGGCCTTGAACTAATGCACTTACTGACCTGTGTGACCTGGCAGGACCTCTGAGGATCTGGATAAAAAACATGTGGGCCGCATGTGTGCTTAATGATGGGTGTCCATCCTGCACGAGCCTCGTTCCTAACAGTCAGCTCAAGATGCTCCGGCACTGCAGCTCATTAATAACTTCATGTCACGGTAGGTCAAGTTGTTTTGGAAACACACACTCTCAGTCTTACCAAAAACCTACAAACCAGGACTGTGGAGACTCAAACACAGTAAGATTTGGTGTCTTTCTGAGTCTTTTTTTTGTTGGTAAAATGAAGATCAAATGTGTGGTGATATACTGATATAATGATATAATAAACACACAGATTTCATTCTATTTTTCCTTTAATTGCAAGTGTGCACATGCTGAATGATGCATTGAATCAGTTACATAGAAAAAACTGCATTCTTTTAAAAATACCTGGAAGTGATGTCAAAGACAAAGTCGACTGCATGTCATGTTTTCCTCAAAAAAGTATTTGTGTTTCATCATTTGTGTAAAGATAACACATTAAATACATTACTGTCAGTTTTTCCTTATGAAATATAACCTTCTCAAGTACTTCTTACCAAAATCTCATTTGTGCAAAGTTAAAATGGTCCCATCACATTTGTTTTGATAATTACTGAAGTACTACTTCTATGCCAACATAAAATTAACTTCTGTTCACTGAATGGTTTTCACTGAGTTTACAGATTTATCCAAAAAAGTCTTTCAAAATGTAAAATTTCACACAAATTCACGATTGCTTTGAAATGATTTACTGTGATGTCACAAAACATTTACTATAAACTAATGGCTATATTACTTAAGCACAAGAAAACATTAGATATGAAAAGACAGATGATGCCTCACTCTGAACAGGTCCAAATAAAACTGGTTTCATCAAATTTAAAAAACAGAAACAACAAATATGTACAAATGTCAGAAAAAAAGGCAAATTCAATACATTACTCACTGAGGAAAATGGCAGGAAAAATCCCTTGAACACTTCAGAGGTAAAATATTTTGAGGTATGAGTGTTTATATATTCATTGATATAGTTTTTACTGAGATATGTAAACAACTGCGTCAAACACAATTATTCATACAGTAAAATGCTTCAGTACAACATGTCATTTAAAACACATATACAAAGATGTTCTAATAAAGAAAATAATATGTACAACATTATAGGTCTGAGACGGTGTAGGCACAGTGGATTGGCACTCTGTCTTTAAAATGTGAACTTGTCTTTGGTGGATGAAAACTGCAGCTGCTTGGAGGTAAATACAAAGTAAAGTCCACAGACCATCATCTATTTCCAGTCACTTTAGGACACAAACTGTTTATAGAAATGGATGAAGCAACCGAGGCTCAAAAATGGGGTCAATGCAGAAGTGCAAAAAAGTCCAGTACTCCCAGTGGAGGCTGGATCCAAAAACTCCAATTGACTTCAATTAAAAAATGGTCATTTTCAACCCTGAAATATTCAGTCAACGCATTTTCCCACAAGTCATTCTGATGTCATTAGGAGAATTCAGTTCTTCTTATCAATGATCTGATCCATCTAAATTAAATATCATCATTAAGGTTTAGGGGTGTGGTTAGTTTGATCAACAGGTCTCTTGTCCAATGAGACCGTCACTGAAGTCGAGTCTCATACACATTCTGCAGTGACCTCAGGTTCAAGGGTCAGACCCGCCTCCTCACTCCTCCCTTCATATCCAAATATGGTCACTTCTGGTTCCAGACAACCAAATGCCAGACTCCTGGCTTCAAAACGAGTCCACAAACCAACGGGTGACGTCCCGTTAGCTTGGTCCATTCTATAAACAGTCTATGGTTTAGGATCACATCATGAGGCTTTCCATCCACTCCCACTCTCACTGTATCACACAGCTTAAGTTTAAATCTGGTAAATCCTCAGATTCTCCAAAATGTCCCTTTTTCATAAAGTAATGAAAAAAGCTTTGATTTTTCAGTTCATCCAAAATGGTTTTGAAAAGTTTTTCGTAACTTCAAGCACAGTAATTTACTGTAATCCCAGACTAGAGTTAATATTTTTTCCCACATACTGTACAAGTCAATACTTCTAAAAGGGGTCCAAAAAGGCAAAATAACATAAAGACGCATTATTCTTTATAGGTGTTCACAAACACCTCTAAACAAATCTTAGTTACTGCATTAAAACATTCACAAAGTGGACTCCTCTACATTAACTGAGACTGAGAACATCTCTAATGTAACTGCGATTTCCTTCTTTCAGATTATACTGATGAAACAAAAAATAACACAACAGTAACTTCAACACTCTGTACACAGCATATGCACACATTTTTTTTTACAAGGTTACAAAGAAAGAATCAACCAGCTACAAATAAAGTAAAAACATAAATAAATACCTTCATACGGTATGTGAATGATGAGTTTATTTCAATCTAATGGTCAGAAGAAGTGGCTCATAGTCAATTGGAGCACTGTACCACAACATCTGTCTATACATATTTAAGCTGCATGTCAGAATTTTTTGATTTGTTTTGTAATCTGGGATGTGGTGCCGTCCAGAGCTATATTCCCCACCTACCTTGTTGTCACATTGCTTTTCTTTTTGGCTATTCAAAGTACTACTTAATTGATGGTGTTAATATATATGCAGATGATACACCAGTTTATCGATCAATTCAGCCAAATGGTTTCTCTTCGTCTCTCTCTCACCTTCTGTATAAATAAGTACTGGCTCTGGAAAGACCATTTCAAATGTTACCATTTAAAGGTAAAATATTCTCACTGATCAGATCATATAGAGCATTATATCATACTGACTATTGGCTCGCTATAACATACCATCAAGTGCTCTTTAAAAGAGTTTAGCGCTACCTTCTAACTATACTTCATATTTTAAGGACTAGATCAAATACCACTGCTTGATGAGTTAATCCATCTCTTTCCTCACTGTAGGGTACAAAGTAAAAAAAACTGACTTTAGCATTTCTGCCATCACACAGAGCATTATGTGTGTTGTAAAACCTTAACTTAAAACTGAGTTATTGTGTCTCTTGATCCACCTCAAAGTCCCAACTGGGCCTAGCGACTGCTTCAAAGTTTAGTCTTAAATCAAAAGGTAATTGTAATGAAGGTAAAGGTCATTTCAAATTAAACATTTTGAGAAGGTTCTCAAGCTCTCTTTGTGGGGAGGCACTCCAATTCTTGATTTCCTCTCACTGCATGTAATACACAGTAATGTATATTTTTAGCATGCCAAGATTCAGCAAAACAGTCAAATATATACACATATATATATATACATATTTCCAGTTCTGACAATTGTAAACAAGGCAGGTGCACTACGGCATTTATGAATGACAACAGTTTTGTCTGTTGTTTCTTTCTTTAGGATCTGAATGATAAAGTTCTTCTGTTGACTCTTAAATATAAAGTATTAACATGGCTGTTATATGTGGAGGTCTAACTCCAGATGTACATTTTTAAAAATAACTCTGTCGGGTGTTCTGTGGAGGGAAATAGTGACAGCTTCTTTGGATGACTATTTTCCAATCTCTGAATGAAGGTCAGCAGTGATGTCAGGAAACACCTGTGAAGGAGAACAGACCATGTTTAGGGATAAACAATATGATTACATACATGTATTTACTGCTGGAATAATTGCCAGTTTCACCTGTTTGTGGTGTGCCATGTGTCCTAGCCTGACACCCAGCTGTGCGTGGTCGTCTTCACCCTCTGGGAAAACCCATGTGGTCCAGCTGCAGGGTCAAAATTAAAGTCCAGCGCCCCACCATCCATGAGGGTGTCATGGAGGACAGACTCCAGGTCACACTCAAAACTCTCAATGGACACATTGTCCAGGTCACTGGGAAGCCGCTCCTGATGATGACCGTGTGGGACCTGTTCCCTGTAGCTGTAGCTGCTGTAGGGTGCTGAGACATCACTGGTGCGGGCTGGGTGTCCGCGGGGAAGCTGCATGCATGTCCTCAGGCTGGTCATTCGAGGAGAGGCCCCTGAAAGACTAGTCAGACTAGTCAGGGGGATCATGTTACAGCTATTCAAGTCTCGTGAGGCAGCAGGAGCCTGGCTATGTATAGCTTGTGGATTTACATGAGGAACTGGGTGTCTCTGAGGGGGATTCATCATTTTCCCTCCATTACTGCAGCCCACATGGCTCTGGCTGCTGTAAGCAGGCATTAGGCAACTTCCCCTCCCGACCTCAGACACCAGCGTGTCCCTAGAGGTGTCTGCATCTGCAGTCAGCAGCTCTTTCAGAAGGCCAGCAGGGCTGATATACTGGCTCTCATAAGCCCCAAAGCCTGGCTTGGCCTGTGGAAGTGTCTGCATGGGGACAGGGGACAGTGAGTTCATCCTCACCTGACCGTACATGCACTTATGGTAGTCCTGCTGTGGCCGTGGGGTCAGGCCAGCAGAGCTGTAGGGGCTGCTCTGAAGCATGGCAGCATTTGGGGAATGCGACGCATCAGAGCCCATCTGGGGGGCTTTAGGAGACAGCAGGTTCAGGTTGTCCAGCAGATTCTCCATGACGTTTTCTGAGCCACGTTGTCCCATGGATCCAGCCACTTCAGATAGGCTGGGCAGGGCGGAGGTCATCTTGTTCCCCGTCGCTCCTGGATACATCATGTGGCCATCAGACTCCCCCAGGTCATCCTGTTCAGAGGGGAAAGGTGAACGACGGCCGCTCAGAGTGCTGGCGTCCGAGCTGGTACGCGTCCTAAAGGAGCTCCAGGCTTCCAGGTCCTCGTTGCTGTGGGAGTTTGGGCTTCCCAGCCAGTTGGAGTACTGGGGGCCAGGGCTGCCCGCTCCTCCCTCCACCTCTTCCTGCAGAGCCATCTTAGGATAGAAAACATAAAGGAATCATATGACCAAAAATATCTATGGATGTTAATTATAGAAGCGTATTGTTAATAAAAGGAGCTGAACCTTTTTCTTTGTGGCCCTTCCTCTGCTCTTAACAAACTTATTGTTGTTGTCCATGGAGGCAGCTCTGCGTCGAGGAGACTTTCCATTCTTTCCTCCTTCTGGGTTCAGCATCCACCAGGAGCTTTTTCCTGTTCCCTCGTTCTGTATGCGCACGAACCGGCTGTGCAGCGACAGGTTGTGTCTGATGGAGTTCTGGAGACGGGATGAGGCAAATTTATTTGTATGTTTATGTCACAGAAGCATCACAGCTGTGTCAGTGATGAATGACTGGAACTATTTCAAGGTGCTGAAGATTTGTTTGCTGTTTACCATGTTTGAAAAAATCGTCTGTACAGTATCTGAATATATGACAACAAACCAATTACAGCAGCATCAACAACAAAAACAGAAGAATTTATTTCATTTAAAAACACAGCAGTGCATTAAAGGTACAGACAGCATCAACAACCTGATGAGGAGTGAAATCTTCCTGGTAAAGTAATTGGAATAAATTAGCAGATAATAAACCATCAAATATCAAATATACTAATCCCACATAACTTGTTTCAGTCTCAGTGTGTTATCATAACCATTTTTATAGTCCACAGCAGTGGGTTTCAAACAGGCATTTTAACTTTTAAGCGTTTGCCGATTAGGTTTTATCATCTTTTTTATCTGAAGCTATGATTTGAACACATGCTTTGAGAAGCCTTGTCTTAGATTTTATTAGTTTGGTCATCCTACTCCCTCCTCTCTCTAGGCTATAATCATATGTTTTCTGTGATTTCCACTGAGTTTTATCTGCACAGCTCGATCCCTCCCTTCCAGCAGTTGCACTGCTCTCTTCATCTGCTCCGAACTAATACAGAGAAAATGAGGGAAAAAAACAAAAATTGTACAGGAAAAAAAATGGATCAGAATCACCACAGCTGCTAAATCTGTGCATAAAGATCCCATTTTGTCCGTGTCACAATTTGACAATCATGCTACTGAAGGAGCTAATCCAGACTACTTTGGTTTTAACCAATTTGTGCTCTTTTTTTGTACGTGGTCACGCTCGTCCTTGTCCTAACGTGCACACACCTAAAGCCTCATTCAGTCCATTTTCTCTAATGCTATGTTATGAGGTCTAAAAAGGACGTAGCGGCGCCTACTGCGGTAATTCTCTCAGGAAGAAAAACATCGTTGGTTGAGGGACAGAAAGACGGTCATACAGGATACAGACTTACTGTGCGGCCTGGTCTCTTTAGACAAAATATGGATCAGATACGAAACTTGCTGTGCTGGATGGTGAGTACAATGAAAAGACCAAAGTGCAACACAAGATGTACCAGCAGGGAATTTCCCCAGAATACCCATGTGAACAAGAAAGCAGCTCCCTGCAGTTAGTAAAGCCAGATGTCCCCAACCACAGCATTCAGCAGGGATATACAAAGCATGGAGATAAAGACACTCACATTCAAAACAATAGATGGACTGTTTGACTGTGCCTCTGAAATGTTGGTCTTGGGTTGAGGTTAAGCTTTGGGCAAGACTATGACTCATATTCTCATATATTCATTAGATAGAATCATATTTTATAAAATTTTGAGTTGCTGAAATAACCGCGTAACCTAGAATAACTGTAAAAACACAGCAAAATTAAAACTCTTTCATGTTATTTTGGATGTCTGTCCACTACTTCAACCTCAATGTAGACATCAACATAGAGTAAAGGCAGAGGTCTGCACACAAATGAGACATTTTTACTGAAAAGAAATGAAGGGGAGGTTACAGAGTTCGAAGCAAAGATGGGGAGGGTGACAGCAGAGCCCGGGTCAATGAGTTCACTGTGTGCTGAACATGAGCTCCTCAGCCGGCGCTGACAGAGACATGCAAACAGGTTGGGTGGAAAAGGAACAGAGAGAGGAGGAGAAGCATCAGATGTGACACGCTGGGTCGGACCTGCTTTGTGACTCAACATAACAGCCCCCCACCACCACCGAACCAGACTCCTCCCTCCTCTTCCACTTACTTTTGCAAGAAGCCTCCCCTGTCAGAGAACCTCCTGCAGACCGAAGGAGAGATAAAACTCACCTCAAGGTCACAAAATGCAATCTTCAGTCTGATGTGTGTTCATTTCATTCATGACCTTTTCTACTTTTTTTTCTGTATGATGTCAATCTGTAACTGAAGACGGGAAATGAGTCATTAGTGGAGGACCTGAGATCTCACCAGCCTGCTGCACAGACTCGTTCTGTCTCAACTTTTATTCCACTAACCAAATGACATGTCTTGCTCATGCATAGCTGAGATCGCTGCTGATATGCAAATTGTCTACAGCCTCTGATTAGTGCCCACAATAGATCACGCACTGCATGACTGGGCCCTGGAAAGAGGCATTCACTACTCCGCCTGGGATAATCCTTGTCTGAGACAGACCTCACCTCAGCCTAAAGAGAACAAAAGACATCCCCTGCCTCCCTAAATCAGGAGGTGCCCCACTCACACATTATTTCTCTGAAAGCCTGACCCAAGGTGGCCTATATGTTTCATTGTTGCTAAACTTCTTTCTAAACTGCATTGTTGTGGCCCTCACTATAAACAGACTTTGAAGTAGTAAAATATGGGCACCTGTAGCTGCATGACAGCTCATCTGAATGTGAAGCATTAAGAAATCTATTTGCTCCCTATTGACTTTTCTTGGCAACCTAGGGAAGTTCCCAGGCACAGATTATGGAGGCCTGTAAGTGACATAAATAGTTAACAAAGATCTATTGAACACAGTGATCCAACACAAGCCTTAAGAGAAGTTATGCATCACAAAAAAGTTGAATATAATGCTGATTCTCTTCACTTGAGGACAAAATACTTGCATCTGATGCAAACTGGCTCTACAATGAAGAATATGTGAATTTTAAACGTCATAAAGGTCGAAGGTCAGCTAGTGCAAGAATGCCTGACATGGGGAAGGGCTGGCTTCTGTCAAAATCTATTTTCAGTTCGCCCTCAGAAATGACCCATTAGGCAGCGAGCAGCCCGGCAGAAAGTAGGTCTCCGCCAGCTCAGACACACCACAGCACTTCATTCATCTCACATCTCTCCAAATGTACCAACAGTCTCTGAATCCTCTGTGATCAATATCATCAAGACCAACTGCTGCAGCATGAGATGACTCCTCCTACTGGACTTCAAAACAATCGAAGTGACACAGCTGCTGTTTCTTGTGTAGTGGAGCATGAGGCTTGCCGTAACGGTCGCAGGATAAGTAAACAAACACGGGCCCAGTTGCAGGAACAGGTGCAGCCACAGTGAAAGTGGCCTCACTTGCAATTGGCCCATACAGCACCAGACACGACCACAGACAGGGCAGGAGATGTCCCCTGAGGCCGACTGCTGGAGACCACCTGCTTCTCAAATCACTAACTCAGTTTTATATCAATGAGGAGGCCCGGTATTTAGTTAGTGATGGAAAAACTGTAGGAAACCAGATATTTGCATCCACTGCATATAGAGATGCCATGCAGCTACATTTATCAACACTACTCTCAAACACCTTTTTCCTCTTACAAGTGAAACACTGAAATATTAATGTATACAGCATCCACTCAGAGGTTTATATAGCAGTATTATAGTAATGACCAGTAGCTCATGTCAGCAATGTTTGGATATTGATAGTTGCTTTAAGATATATCTTTTTGTGTTTTATTTATTTTGTAGTGATTTATGGTTCATCATCATCCAACTTCAAATCATTGACCCCAGTGATGAGGTGCCATCGCCCACACAGCATTGTTTTCATGCTGCTCAAAGACAAACGTCGTAGAGAATGAGGAAATATACAGAACAATTGGCTTTTGAAATCCAATTAACAGTGAAATTGGGAAGTATTGTAACCTCAGTAGTTGCCAGTAACAACAAAGAGCTGAGCCAAACTTCTTGACAGGTCAGTTGACCATCCACTCTTTGTACACATAGGAAATTAATGAACTGGTTGGTATGGCTTGTGCAAGATGCCCAGAAGGTATAATTGCAGGTTGTTGGAAACATAATGACAATGTGGGAAATGACAAATAACTCGTGAATCTCGTGAAACCAGAGTCGATGCGTGTGGTGCACATGCGTCTTCTTTCGTGCAAATATAAAATCTTTCTTCTAGCATGCACACCACTACAAAGCAGTGAGATATCTGGTGTAAAGAAGAGAATAAGAAAGTACAGCACTTGCAGAGATTACAGTAAAAGGACAAGCCACTTCCTGACGGTGTCTTCCTGTGCACCCCTCCCCCACACACTTCTCTTCTGACCCAGGACGCGCAAGCGAAATTGAAAATGAGCGTGGGACCTGAGTTTTCTGTTACAGGGCGGTAAAAAGGCGAGCGTGGCTGCAGAAGAAGAAGAACAGTGCAGCTCGGTGTGGAGAGCACGTCGCCTCTTCATGGCTCCAGGCACAATACGGGCTGCTTCATTAACACTGAGCATCAAACTGAGTGACCTACTTCTGCAGTGGCTTCAAAGTGGGAGAGCTTTGTGCTAAAGTTCAGCTTTAGATAAACAGCAAGGGGGCAAATGAGAATAGTGATATCCTCATGTTAACCATGCTTAAGTCATACTTGAATATTCAGAAATACCAAGGTGATTAAAAACTTGATCTCTAATCTTTCTTAAACTAATCTTGAGAGTGACACACATTCTTTGCACACCTAACAGGCTAAAAGGCCAACTTGTTGTTTTTTTTTTTAATGGGATTGGACACTAATCTCAATTACTTTTGATCCTTTCTTCACACCATATTTCTTTGCCATCCTCCACCCCCCTGTCCTTTATACTTTGCATAATGGATTTGAGGCTGAGCCTTTTTGTGAACATAACATAGAGGGGGATTATTATCCTGCGCAGGCTGCAGGACAATGCAAAGATCCACATGCCACAGATTCCACAGACTCACACGTGTAGACAGCAGACTGTACACAGGCCTCAGCCCGCCAGTCAGCTGATTGCTCCCCTCCTTCCCTCAAGCTACGGCCGCTCCTCTTTGAAAGCCCCTGCCCCAAGCCTCCCTTTCTTCATGGGGTTACTTGAAGCTTTCAGTGGGCCTCTTAAGTTCAGGGCAGGCCTCCCTTTTTTAACCTTGTGATGCCAAGATAAATAGCTGGCAGTTAGGCAGGGGTTTTTTCTTGCTTCTTTTAGTAGCTTTTTTAAGGTCTGTGTCCTTTAACTGAGTTCATGAATCAAAAATAAAAAAAAACTTAATTGCACTAAACACCTCTGGCTTTGTTCATGTTGTTTGTGTTGTTCAGCCTACATTAGTGTTTGATATGCTGGGAAAGTTTTGCAAATCTCTGGTGGATTAAAAACTCAAGATACAAATTATAACAATGGACAGAGCTTTATTCCTTCATTGTGGTATGTGCTATAGGCTGTATACAGAAAAGGACAAAGCGACCGGGGCTCAAAAATGAGGACATCTAAGGTTTCAAAAGAGGAAGATTCAGGGGCGTGGTTAGGCTCATGGCTCATACACATTGGACAGTGTCCTCAGGTTCAAAGGTCAGACCCTACTCCTCACTCCTCCCTTCATATCCAAATATGGTCCTGGCTCCAAATAACCAACATGACGACATCCAAATGTCAAATTCCTGGCTTCAAAATGCGAGTCTACAAAGCAGCAGGTGACTTCATGTCAGCTTCATCCATCCTATACAGTCTATGGTATATACACAGGTAAATACTTTTTAGACCATGGGGGATTTTTTTAACAGTACCACAATTGACCAATGAGACAAACTGATACAGATACAAGGTATAGAAACACTTCACCTAAATGTTTAAACCTCATGTTGGTGCAATTGGAAAAACCAGGGAATCCAGATCATCCTGAAAACAATCAACAAACATTTCTGACATGAGCATTACTTAAGTTTTAATATGACTTGCACACAGCCTGGGCTTCAGGAGACTTTTTTGGTTTCACCAAGACTGCAGTTTCATGATAGCCACGTTCATCATTTATCTTATTTGATGGGCTGTTGTTCAAATGGAGCACAGTAAGCTTTTCCACTGTGCTGCTCAGCTCACGTGAATAAATACTTTCATGTGGTGTCTGTCTTTAGTTTCCACAGTGGGTATATGCAGACATCGGGCACCAGACAGACAAATCAACAGGCTGCAGATTTATGGCGCAGATGTCCTTGACACCCTGTGATAGATGATAGTAAGATAGACAGCTTCACAACAGACAGCCACTGCACATTATTCTTCAGGCTGCCACCAAAGCAGGACAGCTATTTGTCCACAAAGCACTGGTACATAAATATCCCCAAACATCCTTACATCTGCATAGCAAGACAGCCCAACATGTTTGCAGAGGAACGTCTAAGAGCCTCAGCACCAGTTAAACTCGGGTTTCCACAATTTACTGTCACAGTTCACTGAGAAAAACAGTGGCAGTAACATTCAGCAGTACGTTGCATGCTGCACACTGTAACACACCAGCATCCCAGGGGACGGGGGCCCTCTCTCGTGGCAAAGATGATCACTGAGCTACCTCGCAGCTTTTGGAGGGAAAATCAAAAAAAAACTCTCCACGATCTGAGGGAGGCAGGAAGCTGCAGAGGCGGCAGTGTCACCCTCGTCCTGCGCTCCACCCATCGAGGTGCAGCGGTATAATAACTGAGGTTCAAACTCAACGCCCTCCACCCACCATGAGGTCCCTGGCTTATCTCTATCTGTCGCTACGCTTAGTGACACTCATCTTAAAGTCACCACATAGGTCAGGATGTGACACAAACTAAACGAAGCAGACTGATTATTCTCTTCAATAGGTGCCATTAAAGCTGAGAAGGAATTCAAAAAATGACCCCACATTAAATCAGTTACATAAACGGGATCCATATATGGTCTCTCCTATTGAATCCTCCTCTTTTTCCAGCCCTGACCCTCGTGTTTTGCAGGGTGGGGATGTTAACACATGGCACTGTTTTCCATCCACTCGGCAGGAAATGCATCATAGTTCATTGTGGGGGGACCGTGGTGTTTTTTTAACAGGAAAGTGTAAAAATAACTATTAGCCGGTGGTTCCAAGGCCTGGCGGGCATGCCAGCATTTAGGAATGTAGAGGTTAAAGCAGAGACGTGTTGATTTTATATAAAAGATAAACACGCTGGAGCTTTTGTTCTTCATGAAAATCCAGGAGGCATTTGTTGCTTCACTGAATCGCGCACAATGAAAAGAGAGGCTACAGCAGAATCTGTTGAGTTTGGGGGAAAATGCTGAGTGAAAATAGCAGGTAATATGAAATTATGCCCAACTTTAAAGGCGGCAGGGTGAAGTTTTGGAAAGTGACTGCACTGCTGAAGAAAGAAACCAATTCTCTGAGGTGAAAACAAAAAGCTGGAGAAGAGTAAGGCAGTAAAATAAAAGAACTTTAAAAATAAAAAATAAGCAATTCTTGCATGCAATTTACAGATCTTGAGTTTTAAAGCTGTTATTATGAAAAATCCATCTCCCTGAGCTCCAAAAGCACAAGCACCTTTAGCCAAAGGCCTGCAAGAGGGCACACAAGGAAGTGATGGGATAAAGAGCATGCGATCCCTTTCTCCAAGCTGTAGCATCCGCTGAGGAAACTCTAGAAGACAGGGACACAGAGATATGAGCGCACAACTCAGGAATGGAGGATGTTTGACGTTGTTCCCAGCATCCCCTTCTCCCAGCCCCTTCCCCTCCGACACACTCCCCACTACTGATTGAGCTGTTTGTGTCGCCTCCTGTTATTGTCGATCGAGGGGGTGGGGGGGGGGACCTCTGAACGGTTTTACTCCACGCTGCATCTCTTTTAAAACCTGTCTGCATTCCCACCACAACCAGTGCACCTACACAATCAAGAGGAGGATAAAAAGAGGAGGAAAAGGAGGTTTAGGAGAGCCATAGGTCGTAATATAGCTGTGATAGCTGTGATTTTTTTTCACGTGGGGGGTTAAACAATGGGAACTATATTTGATTGAGGTTTTCCAAAGGCATTTCCTGACAACTTTGAAATGACGTCTCATGAGAATGCAGGGGTTACAGGAAGAGCTGCAGAGCTGAAATATGCATTTGACTCAGATTTTGTCAGAGTGTGCAGGATTTAATTAGCCTCTTGTGCTGGTCCACTTCTGGCTTCGTCTGCTTTTGTTCAAAGTTAATTTCTATCCATCATGGCTGAGTAACTTCCTCAACAGGCGAGACAATATTAAGACCAGGATTAACATGTTTGGGCAGGCAATAGACAAATGTTTTTACAACTTGTGCCTTTGTACTAAATATTTCCAGTCCTGCAATTTTCAGGAGGTTTTCCATGAGCGTGGAAATGAGTCAGTGTGTTTTGTGGTAATACAGGCTAGACTGCTCCCACACAGGTTTGTTTGGGAATGTATCAATGAAATGTGTTAATCTACAAAGCATCCCTGCACACGATTCTCCTCATACAGTTGACAGTTTGATAACAAAGCTGAAGATTGCCGGTTGCTGGACGGTAGCTATTTTCCAGGTACCTGTATGGGATGTTTACAGTCAGACCGACTGATCCTCTGCTGCTTTACGGCTGTTTGTTTCCTCACTGACACAGCAGAGAGGCGTGTGCTGCCACTGTCAGAGGAAGCCACTCCAAAACTTCAAAGGTTACTGAGATGCCAAAGTTCAGCAGCTCATTTTAAAACTCACCGTTGCACATTTTAGAAACCAAGGACTGGGCAAAAACACTTCTAATGCAAGGAAGAATATGTTGATCTCTCATTAATGGGGAGAAAAAAATATATATTTAGTAATTATTATCAGTCAGTATCATTTGTTATTATTACAATTCTGTGCAAAACTTTTCCACATGCAACCATGCTGCTTTTTTACATTTGTATTGTATATGTTGTTCCCATTTATTTTATCTTATTTTTATATGTTCAATTTCTTGTTTTTCATATGTTTTAATAAAATTCTGCTGTAGCATTTTACATTTTCTGTTTTCTGTTGTAGGACCAATAAAGAAATCTCTTATTTCTTATCTGATCTATTCTCATCACTTTCAGTAATTGGACATAAAACTTAAAAACTTGGAAACAGCTGTTTTTACAGACATGTTGCTTTGAGTACACTAAGATTTAAATTATTCTCACTGCAAAGTGGTTATGGGTCAGAAAAACACTAGTGCTTTGTGTTTGTGGTTTAAGTTGCACGGCTTTGTTGGACTGACCACATGTCGGGTGATGTCTCACCTGGTTAGTTCTGCCTGGAAAAAGAAAACTGTCTCTATACATCACTGATAAAAATACTCAGAAAAACAAGTGTCACAACATAACATCATCCTTGATTATTTTTTATCGTTATTAACATGTGATTTTCCTTCTGTAATATTCCAGAATGTCTTATAGAGTCAAATGAAGTTATTGTAAATTCAGTGACAGGATTTTTAAGCAGGACCACAGAGTTCAGAGTTAGTCTGCACACTCAGCCAGAAAGGCAGAAATAAATTCCAGGCGTTCATAAAACTTTGCTCTTTCTACTCAATACAATGTGCAAAAAGTGTGAAAGTTGCATCAGTGCAGTGAGACAATAATAAAGATGTGACACTGAAATGTCTGTCAGCAAGTATCTGATTTCCAGGATCAATACCTGACACTTCTGCAGTGTTGTCCATGCGTGCTGCTCTCTGCTCACACTCTGACTATAACACATGATTCATTGGTTCCTTAAAAAATCAGACCATCTCAGGCTCCTTCTTAACAAACTTGCAGACACTCACCTTCCACCCCGCCGAGCTGTTGCTGTCTCCTTTATCCTTGAAGTAAGGTACACTCTTGACCATCCAGTCGTAGATCTGAGACAGAGTCAGCCTCTTTTCAGGTGAGCTGTCTATGGCTTTGGTAATCAGGTCAGCGTACGACATGTTCCCCCAGGCGTTACGACGGGACGAGCTGCTCTTCCTCTGGCTGGAGCCACCCAAAGGTGGGACCCCGGGAGGAGGAGGCACCTGTTGCTGAGGCGGCGGCTGCGGACCGGGGAGCTGCTGCTGCTGGAGGTGGTGATGGTGGTGGGGGTGGTGGTGATGGAGATGGCCACAGTTCACCTCCCGGCACTGAAAAACACCGCAAGGCGGTTTCTGCTCTGCGTACTCTTCATAGTCCTCCTCCAACAAGCCGAGGTTACTGATGAACTCGCTGTTGCCTCCCGACTCCTGTTGCACCGACGGCGCCGGG
>OOFC01022700.1:8524-33408 GCA_900323345.1 Pseudochromis fuscus
AATACATTACAGTTATTGCGTTATCAGTTCTGGACTTTTATTACATTATTGGCCAACAGTTATTACGTTATCGGTTCAGGACTTTTGTTACGTTATTGGCCAAGTACATTTCAAAAAGGGAAAATTTATTACGTTATCGACTGTTACTACGTTATCGGCTGTTACTACGTTATCGGCTGCTATTACATTATTGGCTTCAACAGACGTCCTTCTGACATAACAAAAATACAACTGTGTAGAGGAAATCCTTGAGGTTAAATTGCTGCAGTGATTACAAACACCTCTTCACCGCAAAGCACACATTCTTAACATTAGTGACATTTTCCAAACATAATGGATGTACAATTACTTTCACCTTTGTGTTATTTTCATTTTAGGTAATTGCTGGATTGTGAAGTTGAGGCCCACAAATTCTTCTTCTCTGGTACAATTAAAGAACCTTGACACGTGACATTTGAATGAGAGCTGCCTACAACCATAACATTCATAGATAAAGAGGATAGATTAATAGCATTGGAGGGGAAAAAAAACAACTTACAACAATGGCTTTGC
Organism: Pseudochromis fuscus; assembly: GCA_900323345.1. NCBI lineage: Eukaryota > Metazoa > Chordata > Actinopteri > Pseudochromidae > Pseudochromis > Pseudochromis fuscus. The sequence continues at coordinate 9,077 of OOFC01022700.1, forward strand.
ACAACACACAGTAATAAATGGTCAAAGTTTAAGTTGATGGATTGCATCAAAGCCTCAGTGGGTGAATAAATAAGAACTAATGGCAGTTTGAAAGGTGGGAAATCAATCTAAACACTAACGCTGGAGAAAATGCTGTATTTTTCTCAACAGGAAAGAGCAGTGCCCACTTTTCTAATTATCAATAAACTGAAATGATCCTCTGTGATCTTCAAAGTGTGTGATTTTAGCTTGTAAAGACTGAAAAAAGAGACTTAACAAACAACACAGCCGCCTCTTCCTGAGGTGCTGATACCGTTTGTTGCTTTTAGCTTTCTATCATATACAATCACTGTGCAATGAAATGTACAATACCATCAAATATCTGCTTTTTTTCCCCTCAGTGCCAGAGAGTATTTTTCATTGCTTGAAGGCATTCTGACAGATCCAGAAGGCTTTGAAAATTTCAGGTCCTGATAGTTAAAAATATATCATCTGAGCAAACACGCAACGTGACTCAAAAAACTCAACAAACACAGAAAAAAGCACCATAAAACCTTTATTCTGTTTTTCTGCTGCTGCTCAAAATCAAAAGACCCTGCGAAGATAAAAGAAGAATTTTATCTCGAAAAACTTTTTTTTAAAAATTTGAAACATTTTTTTTTTTACTTTTACTTTTATCTTATTTTCTTAAAAACTGCAATTTTGTCTTCTCGTTAGAAGAACACAGTGGGTAGAAATTCCCGACATGTTTAACTAGACCTTAACTGTAATGAAGAGACTCTGCACGGGTTCACCATCAACTAAATATACAACGTTAGACCACAAGGAAAGTAGATACAGAGCAAGAGAAGAAGAAAGAGAGGCTGATGTAGCAGTGGGAGGACGGGGCAGACGTAAAGAGAAATGAAAATAAAATGTGGGAAGACGAGGTAGCAACAAGAAGCAGTGGAGGGAAAGAAGAAAAAAGCAGAGCAGTGAGAGGGGGAGGGTGAAGATGAGAGGGTCTGTGGTGTATTGAAGGACACAGGTCTGAGAGGTGGTAAGCAAGGGGGGAGATAGTGAGCTGGAGAGAGGGAACAAGGGAGGGGATAAGAGGGAGAGAGGGTGGATTAGGTGGAAAGAGGGTGGATGTGGCCCGCCTTCTCTCCTTTAGGCCACAACTTTATCTCCAGCTCCAGACTGGCAGCAGCTCACCAGAGAGGCCTGACGACCCGGCGTGATTCAGAAAGCAGGCAGGAGTCCGTAAACACACACAGCTGATGGCAAGGAGCTGATAGCACGAGCACACATACACACATTCATACACACCGGGCAACATGCTTATACTGCAGCAAGCCTACAAAGACATGTATATGGATGGAAGTATAAGGTGCTGCTATGCAGAACTCTTCATGTCAAACCACACACACACTGCATTTTTCTCTGTTGCAATAAAGAGTGTAACAAAATTCATCAACTCAAAAACAAATTTGGTGAGAGACCACCACCATCTGTTGATTATATTTTTTTCATGATTCTATGAAAAAGAATTACACAGTATGTATCCCCATTAGGATTACATTTTTTAAACTACAAGATGAGAAGACACTGCAGTAGCATCTCACTTGTAAACCAATAACAGTGCAGTACTTCTGAAGTGTACAAAAGAGCTTTTGTTTGTACAGTTTTGCCAACACGTACATCCCTGTAAAAAAAAAAAAAAAAAAAGATGCTTTTTTGTTGTTGTTTGGACTCTTATCTTTGGACGAATGCATACATTTAAATACAACTGTCTGTATGGGTGCCACATGAAATCTGTTATCTCAAGTTATTTATTCCACTTTGATAACTTAAAGTGTGTCAGACCTTTATTATCTCCAACAAGGAGGTTATATTTTTGTATTGGTTGATTGTTTTTTTTGTGTTCGTTCATCTGTTTGCAACTAAATTGATCTCATTGATTTGTATCTATTTATATATATTATACCTATATAAAAAATATATAGGATTTTACCAGTATTGTTAAATTTTTTGGCATGATCAAAGGATGGATGTCCCTAACTGTTATTATTTGTAAATGTGTTAACAAGACAGTGTTTCTACTTCACCACAGGAGGGCAACAGTGTTCAGTTTATAGCATCACTATAGCTGGGTTATACCTTAGCGGAGGTTTGTGCTCTCAAATTTTTTCTAATTACAAAGTCGTAATTTGCAGTTTCAAAGTCGTGATTTATAATCACAAGCTGGCAAATTCTGATTAGTGATCCTGGTTGATCGTTAATTAAAATTGCACATTCATTAAACAACATAAGGACTACCTAGCCATCATGTGTCAGCTGTAATCCATCCAAACACCACCACAGCCTCCACAGGGGGTCAAACTGCATTCAGGTTGAGTTTGCTTGAGAACGCAGAGCATAAATCAGCAGGAAAATTAGTCAATTGGACATGAAGCTGTTTGGACTCCCTGATCATTTACACACAGGTGAAGCAATTGAATTATCCTCATTTCTCAAGGTCATACAGAATGCAATTGGCAATTTTGAGGGGGCAACGCAGAGGTGATATAGAGAGTGGTGTGATGAATGCACTCCTCCTGGGAAGTAATAACTTAAACAGTATTAATTTTGAAATGAGTAATGAGCAACGTGTCAGAGTCTTAAAGTAATATGCCCGACCGCTGCAACCCAGGCGCACTCGGAGCATCTGATAACAGCCTTGAGAATGACACCCCGCGGTAACAGCCAAAAGACCCGTCTGGTTGCCAGGTCCTCATCGATACCCCCCGCCCCGAGTCCATTGAGTTCTATTCACTGGCTTGGAGGCCTCTCTTGACTCTGACAGGCAGCCCGTCGATACCACACACTGGTCAAAGCGGGTGGCTAATCCAGCAGCCAATCAATGACGAGATAAGGGGGGCGCTGACAGGTAGGGTCGCTTGCATAAAGAAAACAGCTTTTTTCTTCCTTTTTATTTACCCGGCTCGCCCTAGAGAATCAAGAACACAGCTAAAACGAAGACGAGATGGAAGAAAAGGACAGGAGGTGTCTTTTGTTGTTTGTTTTTGATGAAGACAGAAGTAAGAAACGTTAAAATGAAAGCACTCTGCTCCATTAAGCGCTCATAAGCGCTACGACCCGCCGAGCCGTGCATTTTGTCAACCGATGCAACCTTTTCGCTGCGGGCCAAACGACCTGGTGTTGTCAGCTCTTTGTCTGTTCTTTTGGTCTCCATATATCCTGAGTCAGCATTGGCCAGAAGAACAGAACAGAGAGAATGAATGTGTGTGTGTGTGTGTGCGTGCGTGCAGAGGTGTGTTGGTGTGTCTGTGCCTGTGTGTAAGGATCGGAAGGGAATGAGTGGATATTACAGTACTGCTGAGCAGAGCAGTCTATGACATGTTGGCTACAGATGAGTAGGAGGCCAGGTCTAGACACACACATATCTAGGTTTACAAAAATACATATATAGTTTTAAACAATAAATTATCAACAGGTAGCAAGCTTTGCAGGGTTGTGTAGGTGATGGGGCTCAATATATGTCACTGGAAAAAACTTGAAATCTTGGACACCAGCTCATCTCCATGTCTGCAAAATGAAGAGCTTGAAAAAGAAGTAGAAGAAGAAGAGCTACCGTATTATTGTGTGCACCTGTCTATAAGCTGCTATTGAATTTTTTCGAACAGTTTCATGTGGTCCACTCTGACCGGGTCTGATGTGACGAGGCTAAATGTATCGGCGGCACGGAGCTTGCTAGCTTGTAAAAAGCCGACGAGCTTCGTACCGCCGATACATGAGCCACACCGGTGTTCAAAGGTTAGGAAAATACGGTACTTTCATTACTCCTTCATATCACAGTGTCTTGTTAATGTGAAACTTACTCAATCAGAACAAAACAACCTACCTGAAGACAATCTCAGTGGCAAAAGCTTCTGCATTATCTTTCCAAAGGAATATGGGGCGGGGTTAGTTTGATTGACAGGCCTGGTTTCCAGTGAGACCAGCCCTGAACTCGAGTCTCATTCCCATTGGGTAGCATCCTCGGCTTCAAGTGTCAGACCCGCCTCCTCACTCCTCCCTTCATATCTAAATATGACACTTCTAGCTCCAAAAAACTAACAAAACAACGTTCAAATGTCAATTCGCTGGCATCAAAATGTGAGTCCAGAAAGCAACAGGTGATGTGCTGTTAGCTTTGTTCATTCCTTGTACAGTCTGCGGATTAAATATTTTGTGTCTTTATTAAAATGCTTCACAAATGCAAACTTCTTCTATATGAAATGTCCCAGTATATCATTTGACGCCATTATTCTTTTTTGAAAAACACATCTCTCCACTTCAATTACTTGTAAATACACTGTGTTTTCCTCCATCACCACTTCAATTCTTTAACCGCACTTTACTTGACTCCGTGGCAATTTAGTCAGCGACAGGCTCCTCAGATTTATTCATAACCTTTCAGAATTGCAATGAAAATGACTGTGTTTATGGTTAAATCTCAAATTGTACCCCGGGGGACAGAAATCAATCTCACGTCTGTCACTGACAGTTGTTCGGAGGAGTCGAGGGCTCGGGATGGATTCACCTCTTCGCCCTTTGTGCCTGCAGCCGCGGTGCGAAGTTAACAGCCTGTGTTGAACCTGATGTGAAACTTTCTCCTCACTGTTGCACTTTTCACTGAAGCAAGATGAAGAAAGTTTAACACGGTGCTGAGCTTAAACAATGTCCATGTCTGTGCAGCTGCAACACGATCGGGATTTCACCTGAATATTTCCAGTCTTCATCGTGAAAGTGAAACTCAGAACAAAGCCTCGTAACCGTCCGCTCGTCAAAAAGTGTACAATTGAGTGCTCGGTTGCGTGCCACCGCTGATGCCTGTCGAGCTTACATAATTATCTTCTTGTAACGGTCATTCAGTGGCAGACTTGGATTATGGTGTAATTCTGTGGGCGAACCACTGCCACTCAAGTTGTGTGGGTAGCAGCGAGGAGGGCAGTTCAACGTCAGAATGACAGCAAGGGAAAATAGCAAGGCACTTATGAAGGCTGATGATAAAATTGAAAAAAAAAAAAAAAAAAGGCACTGCTAACTCAAGCTTGGCCCTGGGCGTTATGCACGACCTTGCACAATTTAAACAAACTGGAATCAGCTCTCAGATTTGATCCATGACAGTGAAGGTGCTGTGTGACTGTAGCTTCGGGCTAACGCTGCACAGTCAAGACAGAGGCTGCTTAGCAATTTCTGGAAACCAAGTAGCTTGACTGATGATTGTTGCTCAAAATGCTGCGAGCACTGATTTGCACAATTGTCTCATAAATAATTGTCTGCTAGTCTTTATTTTCAGTTGATGCAATGCAATTCTAGTCAGTTAATTAAGCTGTAACACACCATGTTTGAAACTTATGGAGTCAGGTAGCGCCACCTGGAGAAAAAAACCTCATCTTGTACAGCATGCAAGACATTTTGGGGACATTTTTTAGAGTGCTTAAAATTTTACAGCATTTTAAGTTTGTTGTTATTTACCAATTCAAACCTCCTAACGCTTCAGTTTACTCCAGGATACTAGGACTGATTCAGCGGATGAAACTTTTCATGACTTGTTCAGCTGCTGATATTTTTGTTGCACTACAACAACCTTAGTTGACCTAGGATTAGTATGTGTGTACATCTATTGCTTGAGTAATCCAATTACATAGCTGTGTTGTAGCCTAATGAATGCACTGACTTGCTCATGCAGTAGCACAGAGATCAGGCTCCTTCCAACATCGACACATCACTGCTGGGAGCAGCATGGCTCTCCCATCATCAATATAGAAATGAAAAATTAATGCAACAATTAAAAAAACATTGAGACAGTGCATCAGCATATCACACTTCTCGGTACAACAACTTTGACTTTTTAAAAGAAAAATCAAATTCTTACATTGTACAGTTCATTTCAGAATGAGGACAAAAACTACGTGTCCCCTCACAGGACAATGTCTAGTTCCCTGTCAGTCACATATCTAAAGAGGGGAAGGTGAAAACCATAATGATGACCCCTTTCTCTCTGTCTCACACCCTCACACACACTTTGTCCTCTCCCCCCTTTAAGATAAAATATGACACTGTAAGATCTTGACCTTCACAGGACCCCTGGGGTTTGGGAGCGTGGTAAGTCCCATCTCCTGCCTCCTGTCTCTCAGCCTCAGCCACCAGCAGGGGTCAGTCCCGGCGGGTTCGGTGCCGGCCGCTGCAGCTGCCTGTCATCAGTCCATGAAGGCACCACGCTAATAGACTTCCTCCACTCTTTTCCTGTCAAACAAATGGCCTGACCGTGCTTCCCCCTGAGAGGAAGGCCATGTCATAATCGATGCAGCTACTCGGGTATATCACCGCCTCTCCTCCCCTCCCCCTCTCCTCTCCCTTAGTCTTGCCGCTGAACTGATACGCTCACATGCCCACAAGGTGAAAACACTGGTCTCAAATACAATCACTTAAAGCCCGCGTGCAACTGCCTCCATCCCCCTGAGTGGGGCTCAAACAAATTGTAAACTGACAAATACCCATATACACTAATTAACTTTTTGCCCGCTTTTTCCCACATCACTAATCACCATGTAACCTCACTTTGGGCTGCGTGTCGGTCCTTCCCTATTCGGTCTATCATGCTTTATGCTAGCCTAAAGTCTTCTAAAAGTCTTCAGTGGCACAGACCCCTAATTAAACATGGGGGGAAAAAAAAGTGGAGAACGCAAAATCAAATCCAATTACAGGCGTGATGAACCACATGTGTCCCCCCTGGCGACGAGCCTGGCCAGGTTCTCCCAAAAGACAACAACAACAGCTGAACAACAACCCTGATTGAAATGGCAGGCCTTCAAACAACATGCGCTCCCATTGGAGCAGAGCTAAACAAACCTGGCTCCCATTGGGTTCACAGTAATGGGCAGAGCAGAGTGTAATTTAGAAAGTTGAGGAGAAGGGTGTTTCACATACTAATGCAGACTCCCTGCTTCATTGTTGTGGCTAGGAGGAGGAGGAAGTCATGGTGCACTACCTCTGTATGTCAACTTACTTCTAACTCCACACAAGCTAAGAAACATCCAGTGGTAGACTAACTGAGAACATTGTTATGCTTCTGTGAGTAAAGCTGTGGCCCTCAACCTGACTGACCTCTGACCCCTTAGAAAAAAAGCTTTGTCCTCCTGGGGCTACTTAATTCAGATGATTTGTCAGTATTTCCATCAAAGGTTGTTTCATTTCAATAAAACAAGGTTAGAGTGTCCCATGTTTCACAAATTTGGAGTAGCAAATACATTTCTGTGGCATAAGTAAAAATGAATTTTTCCTGACTACAATACAGTTTGTAATCTTCATTTGTTTGTAATGCTTAATGACGAATAGTTACATCTGTAAAACCAATGAAACTTATTCGAACACATTTAATTTGCATTTGCGATTACACCCAAATATCTCATATTCCACACACATGTATGTAAAATTACAGAACCACTGCTTCACTGCACAATAATTGTTACTTTTATTAATATTTTGCTTGAAATTAACACTTAAATTTATGAAACAGAAAATAAACATTTCTGAAATTATGATAAAGTTGTGAATGTATTTTAATGTACAACTAATTAACAGTTAGAAGTTGTTCATGCTCTACATTAGACATGACAATAATTATTATATTATTTGCATGTATTAAAAATAGCAAATGTCTGTAAAATTAACTTTTTTACTTTTCCTATTAAATTACAAGTTTTACATTTTTTTATTTATTTATTTATTTTTTACTTTTTTTATAAGTAGCATGAATTATCTTTGTAATATTTTGAAGCAGGTTACAAGGCCAAGGTTAGGAGCTACTGCACTAACTATACATCCACTATGATCCAACCAGCTACTACAGAGCTACTTATACAATGACAAGTGCTGCTCTCATATTTCAAGGATATTTAGATTATTAATACAACACTTAGATCCATCTCCTCCTCCTCAGGTCCAGCTGAGATGGAAAGTGTCTTTTTAATCCTTTTAGATAGCATTGCTGGTCCTAGTGTTCACTTATGTAACAATGTTATCTGCTGTACTTTCGTCATTTTGCCCAGAGCACTTTCAACCAATAGTATCACTGCATCCACCTGTCAATCAATCTGCTCTAAGTGGCACAGCTCGATTACCGCTGGAGAACATTGACAGAGAGTCGGGCTGTTGTGATGGGCGACATGTAGATTGTTGAATTGGTACTTTTATCTAAGTAAAGGATCGATATCATCTAGCAAACCTAAAAATGCACCACTCTGTCATAAAAATAAATAAATATTTTAAAAAAAAAAAGGCCTGTGATTGCATTAGTTGAGAAAAAATATGTTTCCTAACAGTAAAGGGCCCGACAGTGACAAAGAAAAATCTGCTCAATCCACATTTAGCGTATGTTATAACAATTTTGGATCCCTTATTACTTTAGGGAGTCTGTTCGTTGGGTATTGAGTGCATGTGTGCAGAGCACTTCAGGAGACACTGTGCAAACTCACCGGGGGGTGTGTGGAAAGCTTGCTTCCTTAATTTAATTGCCAATTATATTAGTGCCTCAGCTCTTCTGAGTACAACACAGCTACCAAGTCAAAATAATCACAGGCTCAAACTTAATGTGTAAATACTCCCAGAGGGACAGGACGTACCCGGATAGACACAGAGTGAATGCAAACACGCTGGCGCACACACAAACATGCAAACACCAGAAGGGGGGGAATCAGAAAGGGAGATCACAGCAGTCACTGAATTAATCATAGACAGAAAAGGGGGGAAAAGAAAAAGGTTTACCAGTGACAGCGGGGCATACATACTTAATGACAAAGTTGGCCACTCCAAAACTTTTCACCTCTGCGTCGCACTTTGGTGTGACGCCAAAGGAAAGCGGGCAGAATCAGACCGAGTATGACAAGAGAGGAGGCCAAAGGAGGGCAACAGGAAAGGGAGAGAACAAAGGAAATGCAAATAAGTTATGGATCAAGTGCTGCTATGTACACTATATGAATAACCCAAAAGGGATGCAGTGTGTGTGGATACCTAGATCGCTGCAAGCCCGGGGAAGGATAAAGAGAGTGAAACGCCGTATTTATAATTCATAGCCAAAACTTGTGAAAAGAGAGGACGAGCGAATGACAGGTGTGCTCAACTCTCGCCTGCCCTTTGGGAATTCAAAAATGGCCCCCCTCTAACTTTAGGGACTGAAGAAGTTTCTTTCTTCTTCAGGAAAACGTCAGGGAGTGAGGTAAAAAAAAAAAAAAGTACCCTTCAAGGTTAAGAAAGACACAGAGATGAAAAAAAGAGGTTGGTTGTTAAATCTAAACTCTGCGAGAGCCTCGCCGACGCCGGGGTCGCTGTACACCGACTCCTTCAAAAGGGGGATAGTGAAAGTGGCAGGCAGGTAAAGGCTGGCAGGCAGACTTATTAAATACAGACCGAGTGAGTCAGACATTAAAAAAAAAAAAAGTTCAAACCCTCTTTTCCCAGGGGGACGCCAAAAAAAGACGAGTTAAAAAAAAAAAAAGGGTGGAAAGAAAATACAGAGGTCTTCTGTGAGAGAGGGCAGGCATGCAAGAGTGGCACCTGAAGCAAACAGATTAGACGTAAAAAAAAAAAAAAAAAGGTGAACATGAAAAGGATGCGAGGGAGATATATTTTCGGATGGAAAATGACATCAGCCTTTTTGTCATTGTCGCTTCTATCCCCCAACATGCTACTTTAAGCAGCGAAAAGAGAGCAGGCGAGGGGAGAGGTCACTAGCTTTCATGCCAATTTGGCTTTATTAGCAGGGAGAAAAGAGAGCGGGAGAGTGAGGCGAAGGGATAGATAGATAGAGAGAGAGAGAAAAGAAGGAAAGGGGGGAAAAGAGGGAGTTCTCAGAATTAAAAGGAAGCTATTGATGTCTCTGGCTCCAAGGCCCTCTCTCTCTTTTTTTTTTTTTTTTTACCCGACTTCTAATTTAGCATTTCACACAGCACACAGAGGAAATAAATTAGAGGGGCAAGGAGAAGAGAGAAAAAGCTGTAAAGTGAGAGAGGATACTGTATAAAGTGGAAGGTGAAGAGGGGAAAAAAAACAGAAATCAAGAGATGATATAATATGAGGAACAACTGCAAGAAGGGAAGATGAAGCAAAGAATAAAGAGAGGAATTATCTCTTATCAAGGCGTCCTTATCGGTGAAAGGATTGGGGAGCAACCCAATTAAATCAGCTTTTTCACTAAAGAGAATTCATCAACCGGAGGGCTCTTTTAACTAGTGTTTCAGCGCAGACTAATCCGCACATTCACGCACGAAGACGCAGGAAAGACACCCACACTTAATTGTTACTAATGTTGTTTTACTATAAACTGTGGAAAGCAGGGTATCTGAGGCCTTGCTTTATTTATTTATCTATTTGCTGAGTATCACACACACACACACACACACACACGTTTGATTTATGAGAGCTCATTCCTCATGCCGCAGATTCATTTCCGTAAATTTTATTCTGTCCACAAAGTCCTTTCATCTTAACAACAGGGCATCTAAACACAAACACCCACCTGCGCCCACGCGACCGTGCTTTCACATGTCTCGCACACACACACACACACACACACACACACGCACACAGAGATTTATGACCACAGCAAATCCCCAGCCCGAGCCGATAGCAGTGACCGCAGACATAGCGAGACAGAGAAGGGTAATTTCATCCACTGTAGGATGAGTGAATGCTGATAAGACACCGGCTCTCCTCTCTCTTCTTCTTCTTTTGTCTTCTCTCCTCGCTTCTTACCTTTCTCCTCTCTCTGCCTTCAACCTCTTTAATCTCACTCCCTCTCCTCTCCCATGTATAAATGCTGGAGGAAGACGCTATCCTCCTCCCCAGGACTCTGTGTAACACCTGTCTCTAATGTATACGGTCTTACATGAATATATATATATATATATATATGTCTATCCCCCCATGTAACAGGTGAGATAACCCGTAACAGGTGACTCACGACTCACTCCTCAAACAAAATGGCAGATGCACGTGAAAAGCCTAAGATATGAAATCCCAGGGAGGACGGCGATCGGGGGGAGAAAAGCGACACGGAGGAAAAGAAGGGGCTTATAAGAGCAAAAATGTCAACTGATCCACTAGCTGTGGATTGAATAAAATGTATTATTGTGTGAGAGGATTACATTTCAGTGGTGCAGCACACCCACCAAATGGAAAAATGTATTGTGACGGGGCCGTGTGATATCAGTTTGTACAAAATGAAATACCAACAGCTTAGAGTGATAAGATCAAGTCGAGTTATTATTATTTCTATTTATTTATTTCTTTATGCTTGTTCTTAGGCAAAATGCAGACTTTATTTCTCAATGAGAGATAAAGGTGTAACACATAACCTCCCTCTGCTGCTTTTATGCCCCCCCCTTCCCCTCTCCTCCTCCTCTTCATCACGTTGTAATCACAGATATACCTCCCCCTTTCTTCTTTCTCTTCCTTTTCATCTCAATTCCTGCCTTTGACCCGGGCTAGGTGGGACCTGTCGGGGAAAAAAATGCTCTCTGAACGCCAACTGTCAAGTTCAGTCTTCCCTCACCTCTCTTCTTGCTGTCTCTTTCCTGCGCTGGGTTCACCTCTGAGGAAAGCAGAGGATTTCTGTACTTCACCTTCATGTCAGTTTGGCTTTTAATAAGCAGGATGTTAGTTTGACTGGACACCGAGGAGAAGGCCTCTGCTATGGAAATGTGGAGTAATGATTGAACTTCTGTGCTTCCAGTGCACTTTGGTGTCCTTCAGAGACAGCTCAGCCAGTTTAGTGATGAACCAAGTTATACATTTCACCAATAGCACCCCCCTAAAATAAACAAATAAATAAAATAAAATAAAGCCATGAACTGTGTTTTAATTGTGAAAAAAAGCAAAAGTACTGTATCTATCCTGTTGCACAGACAGGTTTCTATATATTTTTCATGGCCACCCCCTGCACTCAGTCTGTTGGATACATAGTGAACATACAGATCCCTTTGGAGAAAAGTACAGAGAGGTGGAGCTGTGACTTTTTGCTCTCCTTAAAAATAATTCTCAGATCTGAGTCACTGAAGCAAACGGACCTGCAGTACTGACCTTAGCTGAATCCATCTGATCAATACCAAACTTTAAACCGACTTCAACACAGCGCAGCCTGTACTCAGTCCTGCTGCTGATTATCAAGTTAACTTTGATTTGCTTTTTGACTGTCAGCACCCTTTGCTCTCTCCTGCTTGTGCTGTGAGTTTTTTTTTCACCCATAACCCTGCAGAAATGGACACTGACTACACCGCCAGCCTCATCTCATCTCAACTTTTTAAAACTAAGTTTTCCTTTTTTTTTTGAACTTCTGCAGGTTATGTACTTAAATCTTATGGACAGTGTAGTTACTAGCAAATGTGGAATATGTGATGTAACAGAGGTGTGACATCACATATCCTTTTGTAAGCAAATCCTCCAGCAGTCATGTGTGTCATCATAATACATAATAACACTTTTCTAATAACAACACAACACCAGATAATACGTAGTTTTTCACATTTGCAACAGTTTTGAGGGACAGTTTCTTTGGTGTCCTTTCTGATGTGTAAAATAACTATGGTAAATGGAGTACATTTAGATAGCACTTTCTTGATGTTAGGTTCCAAAGCGCTTTACAAGGCAACTCATTCACCCATTCACACACCAATGGCTACCGAGCTACCATGCAAGGCACTAGCCACCATTGGGAGCAACTTAGGGTTCTTGCCCAAGGTCACTTCGACATGTGGACAGGAGGAGTTGGGGATTGAACCCACAACCTTACCATTCACAGGCGACCCACTCTACCACCTGAGCCACAACCGCCTGAAATAACTAGTGTAAAATAACTAGAAAAGACTCAGAGAACTCGAACCTCTGCAAAGACGTAATCCTAATAATCATAATAATGTGTGTGTACATTTCAAGAACTGAAACATTTCACTGTTTTTAATTTGTATCTACTGCTTTCTTCTTTTTCTTCCTCTGCAATTCTAATCAGTTTGTCACATATACAATCATGCACAATACAACATGCAGGGAAAATGCTTTTGCTACAATGTAACAATGTTTGTTTGTTTTTTTTTTAAACCTAAGATGCAGAAATTCACTGTTTTCATCAGTACCTACGCAGCGGTCACTTCACTTAGAGTCCGCATGTGCCAGCCCAAAGCATCTAGCTTAGCTGTGCAACGCCGCACCCGCTCGCTTGGCCATACCCCCCCGCCTTCCTCCTGACCATCCAACAAAAGCCATCCTTAGGTTTGACCCAAGGGTCGCAGGCTGGAGACGACCACGAGGCCAGCCCTGCACCCGATCGCTCGACGTCATAGCGGGCAACCTCAAACAACACGGAGTTGCTGTGGAGGATGCAGAATTGCTGGCACAAGACAGCCAGCGCTGGAAAAACCTGGTTCATCTGATCAGCCCAACGCACAGGGACTGGACGCCCCCCCCACCCCCTCGCAGGAGCCTACCTGACCTGAACTGACCTATACAGCAGTGCTGTTTTACTTCCCCCTACTGCTTAATTGTCACCACTTTCTTCATAAAACATTCAGACACTAGAATTAATAAATAGGTAGTTTTAGGGATTTTCCTTCAAACAAACAAACAAACAAACAAATACAGACAAAACCACATCCTTCTTGATGGAGATTATATAAATCTAGAAACTATTCTAAGGCATAAACCAGGTGTTTTAATACTAAACACTACAAGTAAAAAGTTTAAGTGCTAAATACTACTACAGTATTGGCTGTCTGATTTATCAAGACACAACTGATAAACAACACCTGCCACTTTTAATTAGTTTCAAAGACTTGATCACCTTTATCCCACATTTACCTGCTTTCACCTTTGGAACAGATGTCTAAAAATAACACTGTTGAATTGTTTATAACACACAGATCCGTGTGCTCATATTCCTACGGCCGTGTGCAGAAGCAAGCACATGAATACACAAACTCATTTCACACGCTCAAAGGCCGCTGAATGACCACATTAAAGAGGAGACAGGGCACATTAGGGTCGTTTTATTTCAGGTCAGATGAGAGGTAGAAGAGACCATCCACCGTGGAAACACAACAGCTGGACTGTGTGTTTGTTTGTGAATGTGTTTGCATATCTGTGTGTGTGTGCGTGTGTGTGTGCAAACCCCATTTCTCTCATCCATGTTCCTGTAGTGAAAAGCCTTCACAGTCTGACCTATTTTCTATTTATTTCACTTTCCTTTGACTTGTTGGCGTATAAACCGTGACAGTCATCGCACTTGTATGTTATCGTAACCAAAAGAAAGCAGCAGTTGAGATGCTGTTATCTGATTTATCGCGCAATTCGAGTGGGTATTGTATAGCCGTGTGCTTGGTGGTCAGCCACTCACAAATAAGACCTCAGTGCTCCCAGTTGAAAAAAAAAAAAAAAAAAAGAGAAAGACTAGTTGGCTCAAGCTTCAACAGCCATGTTTCGCATAAGCCTCAACTCCCACGCTTCTCCTCCTCGCAGCTGATTGGATGCCCAGGAGATATTTTAGGGCTTAAAGTGGGAAAAAAAAAGTCCATGCACAACATCAAAACCTCCTGCTTCCCATGAGGTGTGACATTTCACATATCCCCGACTTGTACCCACTAAACACACACCCCCTTGTACACAAGCATAAACGCATGCGTACACATGGAGCTATACAAATTCCATTTACCACACTGGTGCTTCCCCCCAGCTGCGACATTATTAGCTACGTTAACGCCCCATAAATGTACCTGCTCACACACACACGCACACACACACACACACACACAGAGACATACACATATACTAATCTACTCTCCAAGCCCCCTGAAGTCAATTAAAATCTCTCACAGCTGTGGTCTACCCCCAGGATTAGTGACATGGACACACAATAAGACACACACACACATACATGTGCAGCCATATGCCGAATATAAAACCTTTTCACCAGTGGCACACAGGTTGCTGGTTAAGTAGGAGATTGTGAACTGCAGGTATACCTGCAAAAGTCGATGAGACATGTCATTTAAGACCATAACCTTAGAACACCTGGGGAAGCTGGGGTTCAGATAGTATATATTAAAAAGTAGGCTATTTCTTGTTGCTTATGCAGAGACTGTATCTAGAATGGGGGGGAGGTAACATGACCTGTTGGTTTGTAGACTTGCATTTTGAAGCCAGGAGTTTGTCATGAATGTTGCCATGTTTGTTGTTTGGAGCCAGAAGTGACCATATTTGTACACGAAGGGAGGAGTGAGGAGGTCTGACCCTTGAACCCATGGACACTGCCCAACTTGTAGGGGTTGGTCTCATTGGGGAATAATTAACTTTAGCTAAAGACACTGAAATGACTTGTGGAAAACATGATTGAAAATGATGAATTTGAATTGAAGTCAACTTGAGCCAGAGTTTTTTGGAGCCAGCATTTAGTGGCCATCAAGAGTATTGCACTTTTTTCATTCTTGAGACCTGGCTGCTTGGTCCATTTCTACACAGTCTATGATTGTTGCTTACCCTACACCACCACAGTTGCCTATATGAAAATCAAAAGATGGAATTCCCAGATTTAACCACAAAATGTTGTGTTACTACTCTGAACTTTAACAGAAAACTTCTGCATATTTATTTGGTTCATTCAGTTTTACAATTACCAAGTCTACAAGCCTTGTAGACAGTCACATGTTTTGGTAACATGCCATCCTGCCAGGTTAGGGCTTTTGGAAGCAACTTGTAGTCTTAAACAAATCTGAAAATAATTCATTACTTGAGTGTTTATCCCAGTTAGAGAATAAGATTAACACAAATCATCAATTAAGTCAGCGATTAGTGAAATTGTGTGGTGCAGCACCTTTTAAACAGCTAAGAATCCCAGGCGTGAGGAGCTGTTGGTACGTGTTTGTGGTGGAGAGGAGGTTGATTTTTCACAGTTGGCTGGGACTTAGAAATAATACAATCGTCATCTTACAAACGAGAAGCAGAATCTTCAGCAATAAAACAGATCCTTAGTGAAATTGTACACTACAGGCTTTTGTTGAATCCTTACTTGATCTGGTAGCTTATGCTGGCTAATGATAGCTTAAGTTAGCAAACCTGATATTGCTGTACAACTTATATTACTAAAAATATTTTCTCTCGTTGTGCTATTCCTTCTTTTAGCATTCATCATGACGCCTTTGATGAAAAAGACTGGTGATACTTGAGACTTGAGTTTAGAGAACATTGTGAAACTGCACGCAAAAACATCTATCAATCTTCAACAAGCATATTTTCCTTTTTCATAGTGAGCATCTTCAGGTGCTGTGCAGATTCAAATGTCTACAGTCTCCACTTGAAAGACAGACAGAAAAAAAGATACATATCATTTCCACAGATAAATATGTTGAACTTTATTTATCCCAAGAAGAAGCTGGGTAGTAAAAAGATGATACGGTACACCACGCAGACCAGCCAGATACTGCTATCTGCTGCAGCTAAATGTGGGTAAACAAACAGCTTATGAGTCAGTTCAAATGAAGCCTGGGGCAGTGAAAGCTGAGCCATATACATTGTGCCATAGCAGGGTTTTCTATGGCAGGAAGCCGCCTTTCCATTTATAGACAGCAACCATCTCCAAGCTTACAGTGGCAATGGGTCTCCACTACATAAATACACTCAAAACACCAGAGCAGATTTATTATGTGTGTGTTAGTGCGTGTGCTTGCATGTACACATATACACCCATGCGTACGCATTCAATGTTAAGCAGCAATAAACCATTGAACCGGTTGAAAGGCAGTTTGGCAAAGCTTCCATGCTATAGCTAAAAAAGAGTAGTAAAGGAAATGCCCTGCCAACCACTTCCCTCATTCATCAATCCACTGAGCCCTGTCCTAGCCCAGGCTAATGGAGGACGGATGGAACAGAAAAGACAGACATGCTGTGATTCATACAGTTCCAATGAATTCCCAGCCCACGGTGAGCTCTCTAAATTGAATGATATTGAAGATCAGGAGTGTGCAGCCACAAAGATGGCTATGGATAAGAATTTTTAACTACGGGATGGCAGGAAGGAACAAAAGCAGAATTCTGTGCCACAGCAGTGTCTTTGGTCTACTCATCTTATTAAAAATGTTTTGACTGTGTGTCCTGAAGTCAAAGTCAGCTGTGATTGCCTGCTCCATTCAGTCGGTATCAATTAGATGATTATTCATCGAAAAAACGGAGGAATTATAAATATTCTTCTGTGATTTCACAGTGTTGAGAGCCGGTGTGTGTGGTCAGGGATCTCTGAGCTACAAATGTTGCAAACACTTTGAATTAAGTGAGTTGAAAACCACCAAATATTTAAATGTATGTAAGGTTAGAGACACAGGGCCACAGAGAAGATTACAAAATAGCAAGAGGAGAAGAGAAACAGTGAAACATGTACTATGCTGTGGGTCAGAGAGCAAATGGCCCAAGTGAACCAGCTCAAGGAGAATCCAAAACAAAAAGTGGTAAAAGAATGAAAGGAAATTGAATAAATGAAAGACTGGGGACTGATGAATAGGATGCGACAGGGCCGAATTGTAAATGCAGAGTCAGGGATAAACGGAAAAATTAGCCGAGCTATTCACAGGATCTGACTCAGAACAAAATACTGCAGTCATAGCACACACACAAAAGTGTACACACCCAGCCTTTTCACTTAACAACATTTACTACAGTAGTGCAACAACAGGCAGAGCATTATGCTGCAGATCACTCCAATAGTTCACCAGATACTAGTCAGGATCATTAAGTTGCTTATTGACAATGCAAACTAAAGAAGTAGATGTATCATCGTGTAAATTCAGTAAGTGCTGCCCTTTATGGTGATTTACCAGCCTAAAACAATTATTATACGTCAGTTACATTGATTTTAAGTCGGTAATTCATGGGAGTAGGCCACATCATTGATCACAAATCAATAGCACCAATATGAGGTTTTTGCCCTCAACAGCTGGTTACTATATGACTAAGAGGATCTAGTGAGTATGAATCGATTAACCACTCCGGCACAGTGGAGACTTTATAAATGAATACGAAAGAAAAGTGCACATGAACACATCGCCCAAAACATATGAAACCCCCAACCGCTTCCACTAACGCGCAATCGATGAGCTGTGCTTCAGCGCAACCTTGGCAAGTTAGGCAAGCGTGTGCCTTTGCCTCATCTTCAAAGTCTGCTGGTCCTGTAGAGGAATTAGGGTCGGTTCAGATAAAAGCCAAAGTACAGCACGATCGATACTTATGTTCCTCTGTTCCTCTCTGAGAAACGTAGACTGTCAGTGTCTCTTACAGCTTGATGTTACTTGTGGGAATACAGGCAAAGGTACAGAGAGGCAATAATTATCTGATTTTGATAATAATGCCTATCTTGATAATATGCCTCACTATCCTAACATTAAGTGGGAGGAAAGGTAAAAGTGTAGGCTGTTGTATGTTTCTGTGTCAGTAAGTAGACATGCATGCCTGTGTTTATTCTTACCTTCCTACAACTAAAATAGTACATCTATTGCCTGTCAGAGAGTGTACCATTAAAATATAAACCCA
Organism: Pseudochromis fuscus; assembly: GCA_900323345.1. Classification (NCBI taxonomy): domain Eukaryota; kingdom Metazoa; phylum Chordata; class Actinopteri; family Pseudochromidae; genus Pseudochromis; species Pseudochromis fuscus. The sequence goes on from OOFC01022700.1 coordinate 27,644, forward strand.
TGCAGAGCGGGAAGAAACCAGCATTTCCCAGCAGCTACATTTTATCATATAGATTGAGCCGCCGTTGTAAGGTTGGTGTTTCTGCCTTGTTAACCGACAAAGGGGAATGCATACACTTAAACTCTCGCTGCATGTTTTCCCCCCATAGCTCACAGCGGTATCTCCCAACGCGAAGGTCTTTACAAAGTAAGATTAAACCAAAATAGCATTTGAGACGAAAACATCCAATGACATCCTGCTGGGGTATGTAGCTCGCACGTTTGCGGTGAAACATATGGTTTGATCCCCAAATCTCAGGCACATTTTTTTTTTCTGTCTCACTGCCTTTAAACCAGGTATAAAGATACCATTTGCAATAAACAGTCAGATGATTGATCCACCAGATGCTGAAATCACTGAGAGTGGGAGGGATGGATATGGAGCAATGATGGTTTGAAAAGATGTGAGCGGAATAGAGAATAGTGTGTGTGTTTTTATGTTAATTCCCTTTCAGGTGAATAGAAAGCCATACAGACTACCAAATCTCATTATGCTGTGCTGTCATAGACTCTTTCAGTCTCCTCTCTTCCAGATGGGTTGGTTTCATCCTCCCCTTTCCTCTCTCCATCTCTGTTTTTATATCTCTCTCTCCTCACTCTCCCCTTTCTCCCCTCCATATCCAATTTCTGGCTTTAAATAACTTGTTTCTGCATGGTTGGACTGAAATCATATCCAGGGTGACACATCGCAGATTTGTCTTCCGGAATTAATTTCCATGACAGAACATAGACTGCTTTAATGAGCTTTTATTGCATATTGATCACACATTGATACCACCGGCGAAGCATTTGGTACACATTATGCAGCGACCGGTCCTTTATGACAGCTGCTGTCTGCGAGGAGGGGTTTGCTATAGCTGCTACAGCATGCTATCTGAAGGCCGGATATTCATTTGACTAAATTGAATTGTGGAGCACAAGATATGCTCTGGCATGTTAGCCTATAATGGGTACAGGCAGCTGAAACTCAGTGTTCAGGATAAAGCTACAAGCTGAGGTTTCAAGTTCCACTGGTGCTTGGGGAATTACAATTAGCTTTAGCTGCCAGCTTCTTCTTCTTTTTTTTTTTTTCCTTTTTCTTCTCTTTTACCCATTTAGTTCATGGTACAAGCTCAAGCCCAAGGTTCATCATCCACCGCTTATGTGACCTTGTTCTGTAATTGCTGCTTGAGAATTTTTTGATAGGAAATAATACTGAAGCAGGGGAATGAGAGATATATTGGAGGGCAAATCCCTACATCAACTTTAAACCACTGCTAAATGAATGAGTGCCCATCTTCTGTTCACACAATAAACATTCACGGCCTGAATGTGTTAAATGCCGTTTGGTAAGCTGCATCAAAAATATGTAAGTGTATAATTAGAATCATGCAAACTTGCTTGTAACTTTGTGAGCCTGGACTTACATTATAGACCAGTGGTTCTTAATCTGGGTTCGATCGAACCCTAGGGGTTCAGTGAGTCAGTCTCAGGGGTTCGGCGGAGGCACTTTCCAAGGTGAAGCCACGCATTTCTGAACTGGTCTCTCAAAGGCAACAGCAGAAGTCACACTTATTTGCAGTAAATATTATTATTGTAGCCTGATTGAAATTACATGATAAGTGTGTGTTGAAATGTTAAAAATAATAAACAGCATAAATACAATAAGTTAATTATTGGTATACATAAGGTTAAAAATTAAAACCATTTCAGTGTATTCAGTATTAAAAAGGTCATGTCTTTGTGAAAAGGTATGTAATTTGTTGTGAGGTCATGCATTGTATTGGTTTTGTTCTTTGAACACAGTGACGTTAATGCACAGTTCATTTTGTGCACCAGTAAAGCATATACCTATGTCTTGAATTTGACAAAAATTACATTTTATTTTTCAATAAAGAAGGGTTCGGTGAATGCACATATGAAACTGGTGGGGTCCAGTATCTCCAACAAGGTTAACTGTTATTGACCGTAAATACAAATGGACAAAGCAAGTGGATCTCAACAGTGAGGCCAATGAAGAAGTTCAAGTCTGGTCTCTAATAAGACTCACACACATTGGGTAGTGTCATCAGGGTTAAGGGTTAGATGCGCCTTCTCCTTCCTCCTTCCAAACATCCAACATGGTGGATTTCAAATGTCAAACCCCTGGCTTTAAAATGTGAGTCCACAAACCAATGGGTGACATCACCTTAGCGTCGTCCATTCTTTATACAATCTCTGGCTTACGTACAGTAGCCCTTTCAGATGAGTGCAAATGTTACCATCCATCCATTGTCTATACCTGCTTATTCCACACTTGGGTCACAGGGGTCTGCTGGAGCCTATCCCAGCTGTCATCGGGCAGGAGGCGGGGTACACCCTGGACAGGTTGCCAGCCTATCGCAGGGCTAACACAAGGACAACCTTTCACATTCACATCTATGGTCTATTTAGTTTGATCAATTCACCTAACAAGCATGTCTTTGGATTGTGGGAGGAAGCCGGAGTACCCGGAGAAAACCCACACATGCACAGGGAGAACATACAAACTCCACACAGAAAGCCCTGAGCTGAGATCTGAACCCTGAACCTTCTTGCTGTGAGGCACAAGTGCTAACCACTGCACCACCGTGCCGCCCTGCAAATGTTACGACACAGTGAAAATTACAATGCTAGCAATCCAATGGTTACCTCATCATGTGTTTACCATTTTAAATTAGCACACATGGACAGCACATTGGTGCCAGAAGGTTCTGTATTCAAACCTCTACTGCGGCTTTTCTGTGTGGAGTTTACATGCTTTTCTTTAGGTACTCCTCCAACAGTCCAAAAACAAATGATTGATTTTAAATTGGATGCGGCTGTCACCATGTACTTGATAAAAACAAGTGTAGCATATAGATGGATGTCAGCATGCAGTGTTACACCTGTCTAGGGACACCAACATCTGGACCAGGTTTTGCATCACCCCATATGGTAGGTGTTGAGATATGAGTGCAAACTTTAACCTGCAGGTGGTACTTCAGGGAAAAGTCATGAGGAGCTGTAATTTTCTAATAAATATAACCTCTATCCTTCTAGCCACAGTATGTTACTAAAAACCAAAGCTAACAACGTTATAAGACAATATTTATACTTTGGACTTACTATAAATTATTTCGGTCCGTGTAATAGCTTGAAAAATTAGAGGGTGTGAGGAAGGGCAGAATTGGACAGAATAAAAACCCTACAGTATGAGTGCTGGGTCCACACAGGACTAACAACACTTTTCGACTCCAGGCAGTGAGGACCCTTCAAGAGCAGTAGGATTAGTTAGAGGAGGGATTGATGGCACATCGCACTCTTCAGAGGCTAATCAAACATGTACCCACTCATCCCTCCATCCTCTGCCTCACTGTGTTTATTCAATCGGGACAAGCTGTAACGAACATCGACTGACATTGGATAAAAGAACCTCAATCACTTCTGTCCACTTGCATACTAACTAGCATGATATCAACTAGTCTCTTATTAGCATTGAGCTAACTGTCCAGGCATTAAACACAAACAATTAGGGGCATTGCGGTGGTGTTGCAAAAGTGCACTAGCAAGGACATTGTAGTGTTAGAGCCAAACATTACCCTTTGTACCACTAATGTAATTACCAGCACAGGAATCTGCTTATCTGTGAGCCTGTTAATCTGTGTGCAGTGTGCTAAACCTGCGCAACATTTTGCAAAAGGCTATTTTCTCTGGAACTGTAAACTTTAAACACATGGGTGATGACGCTAAGCAAACAAGGGAGAAAAGTGATACAAAGGATGTGAACATAATATATTACAGAAAGCCTCCGCAGCTCCGAGCTCATTTCACTTCTCCGCTGTTTGTGTAATGGTTTTCCCTTGCTAAGCAGGAGCTGTCTTACTGTACATTAGTTATGTATGTTTGAAGAGGAACCGAGAACAATTCATTAGTTAACAATTAGCAATAAACAGGGACGGAAATGAGATGGAACGCACCCCAGTGGAGTACAATTTAAGTGGGAACTGTGTTTGGTTAAAAAAAAAAATCTTTCTGGTCCTCAATAAGGAAAAAAAGGATTGTTTGAATACACTTTATGGGGAAACAAATCTCTTCTAAATACTCTTACAAATTTGTGGCAAAGTGAGGTTAGTTTTTACAAGATTGTTCTTTCAGGTAACCAAGAATTAACCTGTTGAATAGATTTATTTAAAAATATCGAATGCCTAACAAGTTGCAAATTATAGCGTCCAGCATCGGGCTTAATTAAAGCTATTGTCATCAGACTGTGGCGACCTTTTGGTAGTATTTGGTCCACACCACCTTAACTAACTACATCTTCAGTGTGCTACTCACTAGCTGATTACTAATATTGGCCATTTAGCACCAGTTGTCAAATGTCAGTGTATCAAACTGAATTACACAGTAAATATGAGGGCTGTACAGTAACCTAAAATTGTTTAAAATACCTTGTAGAGGTTTGATCTACTGTAGGCACAACACACAACCACTCACCCAAAAACTATTTGCATCTATCCTCAAATAATTACTCGGGTCTTTATTTACATCAACTTCAGGGGGTATTAAGCCACTACCTGAGGCCAGCTTGTATTAATGGGGGGTTGTTATTTCTAATTTCCTGCTTTTAGTAAGTTTAATTATCTTACGATCAAAACATTTACTGCAAGGTTACAACATTTACTTCACCCATTTAAAAATAAAAACCCACTATTTGTGTTAATTAGAAAGAAACCCTTAATTTCTTAAACAGGCTTTTATTGTGAAATATTTGTAGGCACACTATGTTTAGTTTATTCACCCCTGTATTTGGAGTCCAGCCATTGTGTGTTTATATGGATCATGGGCACAGACATCAGGCTTTTAATTAAATACTAATGTGGTATGTTATCAAAAATACTCAATGCAAAGCTGTTGAATTCCCCGGCCAATGAGCCGTCCTTTCAAAAACAGAATTTTTCACATCATTGTCGTCGACAAATTACTACGGCTGCTTTGCTCGTTGAACCCACAATATATTCATTTATGTAATGGGGGCCTAAATGGTCCATACAGTACTGTGATAAGCCCGCCCTCATCACTGAGCTATTACACAGGAGACTGTATACTACTATCTGGGTTCAAGCATGTGTGTCACGAGGCACACGAGGCTGACAGCACAGGAATTGCAGTGAGAATTGCTGCCATTTAACTCCTGTCTGATGAACAAAGGTAATTGGATCATGGGGAAAAAAAACCTTAAAGAGGGGCTGAAATATTGTTTGAGTACAGAGCCTAATGGCTCTAAATGGGAGAGACAGTGATATGTTCTGCATGGTAAATATCCATCTCTCCATAACCGTATTCTGGTCAATGCAATTCCATAGGGCAATGAAGATGGAGAGCGCTGCTGCTAAAGGTAGAACAATCTATCAGTGGGAGCTGCCGGTGAGTTTTCATGTGTAGGAATCCTCTGCATCATACCCACAGCAGGCTTGAAGGCTACTGAGCAGCAGCAATTTTAAAGAAAAACTATGTTATTTAGCTTAAAGCTGTCAAAATCACAAAGCCAACAATGGTGTCTTATGTTTTACCCAAAATAGGTGTGGCAAAAAAATAAAGAGGATCTCTTTTCATCCTGACCAACCCGGTAATCAAGGGACAATTATGGTAATAAAATGTGAAGCAGACATAAATAGAAGTGGTTGGAGCCTCCTATGAATACTATCAGGGAGCAGTGTGACAGAATCCTGTCGTTTCCCTGTATTGCTG
>OOFC01022701.1:7153-17180 GCA_900323345.1 Pseudochromis fuscus
ACAAGTGTATTTCCCAAACCTTGTCCCTCAAATTCAGACTCCTCACACAAAATACTGTGATATAATTGATGATGATATAACTGTGATTCAGATCTGTTGGGGAGATTCCCCCAGGGGTAAGGTTTGTCTGTGGAACACAATATCTTCTCTTGGGGTAAGGCTGTCACTTTTCCCCTCCTCTGTTAAGCTGCAGTGCAGCCTACCCCATTCTTCATGCCAGTTAAACTGTTGAAGCCCAAGTTGCCAAGGCCTTCTAGGCTGCTGAGGCCGAGGCTGGCCAGTCTCCTCAGGCTGGCCAGGCTCCTCAGGCTGCCGAAGCCTGGTTGCAACAGGCTGTCTGAATTCAGCAACATCTTTTTCTGGTCTTTTTGACTATGTGTACAGTAAATTGATGGACCAGTAAGCTATGACACTAATCCAATATACAAATACTTAAGCAACCCTGTTAGAAATGCAACCACTGTTATTCCTTGTGACACCTCAATTTGCCATGAGAAAGACCTCTTAGATGTTTAAGATGACCTTCACACCAGTTCACCTGTACTAGTAGTAGTAAGCAGAATTCATTTGTTGGTAGCATGATTATTTCTTTTTGCAGTCACATTGACATTGTTAGGGAATCCATATCTGTTTGTGGTAGGGCTGCAGTTATCGATTATTGTAGTAATCAAGTATTCTATCAATTATTCTATTGAGTAATCGAGTAATTGCATAAGAAATACTTATCAAGAAATACTAGCAGAATCCCTGACTAACGTATGCTTCCTGTTAATGTGGTATTTTAAGCTGGAAGTGCTTCAGTGAAAAGAAAGCTCCATCCTGCAGAGTGTGCATAATACTTTATCAGTTGACTGTTCCGTGAGGGCCAATCTGCTGTTTGGCGTTTTTTTTTAAAAAAAAGAGGCAAAAACCAAAAACCCATGCTCTCTGTCATCCTCTGTTTTTATCAGGTGGTTCTACTGCCCAATTGCGTATGCATGATGGCAGCTCTACTTGGACAAACTGCCACTTCTTCTTCTTCTCTTTGTTTTACAGTGGTTGGAACTTTGTTTGCTCATTACCGCCACCTAGCTAATCCTCCGGAAAAACACTACTGTGAGCAAATGCCACTTCGATTCAAAGCCTTTGTGCCTCGAGGATTTTTCCTAATCGAGTTATTTGAGTTACTCGAGGAATCGTTTCAGCCCTAGTCTGTGGTTGTGTGATTGAGGTTGTTGTAGTGGTAAAAGGGGAGTACAGTTATGTATGAGCTACTGAAATCTGAATCTTTTGTTCAAGAGCTGAGTTACTGCCCGGAAGATGGCGGCGTGACGACTGTTGCAGCGGTGCACCCACCGTAACAGGGGAACGTAATCTCGTTTGTTGTTCTGCGGAATATTCAAATGACAATAATGTATCTTGTATCTTGCACTAAAGCCTCCAACACACATGTATGGGGATCCTGTGGCAGACAGCCTTGTGTACTTTTTATTTGGATAGAGTACATATAAAGGAATGTGCCTAACAAGTAAATACATGTTCATAGATGTGCCATTTAAACACTGTTAGGTTTAGGTACTACTGGACACTTTGAAGTGGTAAAATGGTATATCACAAACAAGCTCTGTTGCAAAATTAGTAAGCATTGACTTGCGTGGTAGAACCATGTGCCAGAACCTGAAGCTTAAGGAGCTGGCTTGGTGTGCTTCCCTGCTACCTAAAGCTGGGAACATGCCTAACGACTGTCAGGCCAATTCTGAGATTGTGTGACTTAGATGTGACAAATGATTGGGCTTATGCAGACCTGACCTGGTTCCATTTGGGGCTCAGTCAGACTTTACCGTTGGCAGGTAAATTCATGCAGTGTGCTGTGTGTACAGATTGCTGCCACTTGTTCTCACTAAGATTAATTCAAACATGTTTAGTTTTTGCAATTGATATTTGCGATGATATCATATTGCCGAGGAATTGGTAAACAGATGGGAAAATAGAGAGGTTGAGCACAAAAACAACCAGGTTCACAAGGTGGAATAAAAATGAAAGCTGCAAGCAGCATTGGACAGGCCCTTACACTGGTACCTCCTCGCCCCGGGTCGGCCTGCCTTGGTTGAATTAACATTGTTGAGGATAGTCCCTCCTCTGTGTAGCTGGCCGTCATTCGTGACGTCATCTTCTATGCAACATACAAGTGTGGAGAGACGCAATGGAGGAACAACTGCTGTTTTTGACTCTCGGTCTATGGCAGTTTTTCATAGCATGAAGACTATTTTTGTTTTGTTTTGAAAGGTTTGCACCTCATCGTGCGTCCAAGGGGCAGAATTTCTGACAGATGCCGTTTCTTTTCTTGTTGTTTGAAACACATCTGCATGGTTTGCCGATGATTTAAAAATGGCGTGTTTGCGGGGACAGATTACATGCCACGCAGTGATGACACAACGACGCAGTGACGTTTCCGACCAATAAGATTTTAGTACCTGCTCCTATGTGACCAGGTACTTTTTTCAGAACCGCAGGAGAGGAGGTACGAAAACTTGTACCAGTTACCAAGTTCCAGGTCCTTTTTTTTTGCCAATGTAAATGCACCAGAGGCGACGCGATGCTGTACCAGCGTAAATATGACTTAAGAGTTTTGTGTGCTGCCTGTGCAGTTTTATAATGTGTGTGTTTTGCACACTAATCCCCTGCTCAGTGAGTGACACGCCAGCAGAGTGCGGCAGAGCAGAGGAGGGGGGGGCGTAAATCCAAGGAGGAGGTTGCTGCTCTCTGCAGCTTTCTGTGTCATTCAATCCAATGGAGAAAGTAGTCAAACCCCCACACCTGTTTGAGCTTCCACTGGGCCAACATAGTTTTACCTACAAACTTTAAAGAGTTTTAAACGAGTCACAAGATTTTGATCTTTAAGTGTTGTATTTACATAGTTTGAGAGTTTTCTCAGCCTTTTCTCAAGTTTTATACCCTGTGTGTTTTGGGGACTGCTCGCCTGCTCAGTGTGAGGTCACATTACCTGCGGTGCAGAGAGAGCAGTGAGGGGGGTTGGGAGAGTGCAGAGAGAGGAGAAGTCAAACAAAAATTTTTGAAAAAACCCCTTAAAAGTACCATAAAGTTGATTAAAGCTTACACAAAATATCACCTTCTTGAAGGTATTTTCGTAGTCTTTCCATTGGCATAGGTTGGAAAGCCATCAGACTTATACTTTGGACTATGGAGGGCAAAGTGTGACATGAGTGCCTTTTTTTTCCCCATGCATTTCCATTGACTGTAAGGGGAGGACACAGAGGAGCACTCAGATTTTCAGGGCTTATAAAATCCAAATGATTCAAGTAATGAAAAAACTGAGAGTTAGCCCCGGAGCTAACGTTAGCTTCACCCTGGAGCAGACCACATAATGTCAGCTGTGCGTTCTGACTATGGTCGGGGCACTGAAGCAGGAAAGGGTTAACAAAGATTTGTTGTCGGGCTGCTCTTCACGGCGACAGCTTTTCAGCCTATCTTGCAAATAACATTTTGACTGATGTCAGTCCAGTTCAAACCGAACCATTTCTAGGCTGGTGAGGTAGACCCACGTCTCGCCACTAAATCATCTGCTGAAGTGGTTGCTGTGACCCGAGAGTCCTGCATATTTCCATCATGCAGGACTATCATCCGTGTGTTTTGATTCTGCCGACACCGCTTGTGGGAGATGACACTATCACCACATGACTGAATCCTGCATGCTGATTGGCTCTTGAGGCACGAATTCAGGAAATGAGGACTTTTGTGCACCTCTCTTTTACCGTCTACATAAACTTCTTTCCTTTTTTTTTTTACCTCCGCCATGGATGTTGTGTTTTTGCTGGGGTTTGTCTGTCTGTTTGTCTGTTGGTTTCCAAAATAACTCAAAAAGTTACGGACGGATTTTGCTGAAATTTTTAGGGATTGTCCAGATTGGGATAAGAAACAAATTACTAGATTTTGGAAGTGCTCAGGATCACCGTCTGGATCCAGGAATGTTTTGAAGGTTTCTCCTCGCAAAGTCTCTCCTCAAAGGCGTCCATGTTGATATGCTGGCGCAAGCGCAGTGCAGTTGCTTGTATTGACTTTTACACATGCGCAGTTGCTCGCACCCTCCGTGCCCAGGCGACGCGGTCACATTTTTTGAGCTGCACACGGACGCCTCCGCGCTGATGTGTTCGATGATGACATTTACGTGACGCAGACCCTCGCGCACCAACACGCACATGCGGACGCGGGAAGTATGAATTGGCCCTAACAGTGCTTGGTGGAGGTCTGCGCTCTCCGAGTGCTTTTCTAGTTTTATTTTTGAGATGATAATAATAAATACTTGATTATTCAAAACTGAACATCGTCAAAACAATGTTTACGATTATATCGTAGATGATATATATCGCCCACCCCTATGCTCACGGTAGTTGTACAGTTTCACAGGATTTTGCTGTAAAAGCCAAAACAAGCCCTGTAGCTGCTGCAGCACTAATGCAATGCTGTATTCCACCATTGTTACTGTTATTGTCAGGGGTTGTGCATGTGGGTTAAGGGAGAGCTTGAGGCTATGGCAGCGCCACAGGTGGCGTATTCAGACAGTCCCTGTCTGGGACCCGTTTTCAGAAATGATTGTATTCGTCTCTGAAATCACTGTCTCGGTGTGGACGCAAGGCCTAAACGATAGGCTTTACCGTTTACACCAAAACACGTCTCCGTTAGGACAGGGCTTAAAGGAGCTCTGCAGTGCTGTTGTCCTGTGTGGGGTAGGAGTCATTGGATACATTTCCATGGACCACTTGTTATTGAAATAAATGCCTGATCAGAATGAAAATGCTCCATGCACGCACGCCATTTGGAATGCAATCTTCTGATCTAGTGCATTCAGAATGGAGTTTCATTCTGAACGAGACGGGTGGTTTATGTTAATATTTGTTCAGATCTGTGTCCATGGAAACACTTGATCTGATCACGTCTCCCTGTTTGAGGCATTTATTTCTTATTGCGCATGTATGCCCCATGTGACAATATGTCTTTCTCCTTCCACATTTCTGGAATGGGCCGTATGAAACATGGCCTCTGTAGTGTTCTGTTGGGTGTATGGATTAGGCAAACCGCATAGCAGTCCAAACAAAGGGTTAATAATGGTATGGACATTTCAGCCATGAGATTGATATTTACAAGTCCTTATGGTCCATACACAATTGCCCCTGCAGCTTGTAGAAAAGTGCGGCCGATATATGTATGAATTTTTTTTCTTCTAAAATTTGGTGGGTGTGGCTTACATTATGATGAGGGAATGGAAACGCAATTGAGGTGAGACGAGTAGATACCGTGTAGGCTAGTGGAAAAGTGCCATAAGTATATTTCATGATATGTCCCCTTTAAAAGTTTTGATTTTTGAGGCCACTATAACATAACTACAATGGAGAAAACTTAACCATTTTACCCTAAACATTTAGCTATGACAGAAAGTGATGTGTCAGTCAAATTGCCGTAATTCCTTGGCCATTCCAGCTGATTCTGAAAGCCAACTAGCCAACAAATGGATGAGGAATCATGGTAAATTGATTTATGCTAGTCACTCTGTATCGCCGGCAATACATTAAGAAAAGTCCTCAGCAAAGCCGAATTAGTTGTCTAAGATGGTTAAGTGCAACTTCAACGGTTTGTGGCTCTAGAACGAACAATTGAATGCACGGTTGAAGCCGGTTGGATGGAAACATATGAACCACACCCGACCTTCCGCAAGAAGACTTTGAAACTTGGAACATTGGGCATCAAGGCACTGGAATCCCATGGGGTTGGTTAGCTGCAAGTAATTCCATGCCTCCTGATTTTCCTTCATGTCTTTTGTACTTTTTTTTTGCCAGTATGGATGTGAAATGGGTCTTGAATTGTATTCCCTATGATCTTAAAGTCTTAAAGTCATAAATTTGACTTAATGAAACCTGCAGAGACCCTGCTGGAGCTGATGCTGTGCAAACCCACAGCCTTCCTCATCTTGGTCCTCCTAAATTGATTCCTCACCTGGAGTGTTGTGAGGGACAGGCTAGAAAGATGGTGGTGGTTTTAGGTGCCATAGCTGTGAAGCGAGTGCTGTAGGAGGGGAAGTTGAGGTTGGGGTGTGGCTGTGTACTGGAGTCAGAAACAAAGAAGCTTGCAGCTGAGATGACTGGGTGGGGGAAGGGGCAGGTGACTGATCAAATTTGTTGAATAGGTTCAGGTTCACCCACCGTTTGTCCCCCACAGACTGGGAGTTGGCTTTCCTGACACCACTGATATTATTCTGCTGCATCTGATCCTCCATTTTCCTTCTGTAGTTATTGTTTCACCTTAGCTTTCTCTGCGCAACCTTAAGCTCCTCCTCATTTCTGGACTTAAGAGCCCCGTTTCTCTCCTAAGGGCCTTTTATTATAATTCGATTAATACACAGTCTGTTATTTGAAGAATACTGTCCTGGTGGATATGGTGTTTTCCGCACATAAGGTAATGTAGTCTGTAATGCAGAGTTTGAGTATTGTCAGCATTGTCAAACCATCTCCTCACCGTGTGGGAGACAGTTGGCTGCATATATGCAAGGGGTTTGTACCCAGGCAGAAAATTAACTACATAATGGTCAGATCTTCCCAGGGGAGGGATGGGTGATACAGTGTATCACTCCTTGGTGTTTGCATAAAACAAGTCCAGTATTTTATTGTGTCTGGTGTGGCATGTGACATATTGAGTCAGTAGTTGCGGTTACATGAGCAATATTTTCACGATTAGATTCAGATTCAACGCAGATATGCGTGCTCATGCATCTCAATCTGATCTGAATACATTTTCCTAATGCGTCATATCGTCCCACTGATTAAATCTACTAACAATTTGCCGTAGAAGAAGAATTTCTCTTGTTGGCAAACAAACCGCTGTGATAGTACACCATGAGATGGCTCATTTTTCAAGTCATATTAGAAATAATATTGGATTGCTTTACTCACATGTGTGTGTATTTTATATTATCTTAATTTCTGCTTTGTTTTACTTGATATTGGACCTTCATTGACCCCTCTCATTGGGAATGAAATTCCATTCCGAATGCGGAAGATTTCAGTCCAAATAAGGTGTGTATATGAAGCATTCTCATTGCAATCAGGCATTTATTCAGATTAGAAGTGGTCTTTATAAACATGCCTAGTGTGGGCACAGTGGAGGATGGAGAAGCATGATCAAAGTCCCCAGACATCAGCAAGAAAGCCTGTGAGTGCTGTGTCTGCAGCCTGCTTTTTACAGAGCAGAGGACAACATAGGCTACATCAGTATTGGCAAAAGGGGGAATGTATGCTGCTATGATGATAACATACGAGAAATTTTTCCGGCATTTTGAATGGCCTCATGCCCACCACTAACAGCTCAATGTCTATTCAGCAAAGTTGTTTCTTGGTAGAGATATGTCCAGAGTTACACCACCTATCATTTAGAAACACTGTCAGCCCACCCTCTTTGCTCTTATTACTCTCCACTGTCCTGTCTGTCTGCAGCAGCTTCAATCCATCCAGTCAAACAGCTGTGTCTGGGATTAGTAGGGACCTGTGATTTCCACGACCACAGAATCACAGAATTGGTCATTAAAAACTGAATCTACTAACATGGAATTTTTCTGCTGTTCTCATGAGAAACAGGAATGTGTATCTGGGAAGAATATTTCCAGGGAATCACTGTTTGGCACAACATAATGCGTTACTTCACAAAACACTCCCCTACCCCCTCCCAATCAGTACAAGCATGGTGAAACAGCTGACCGAGGCGCCACCTACGTTGGCAAAAAATCTTTTATATACAACACTCATCCCTTAATACAGAGTCAAGCAGTTCCTGAATGACTTGTGTGTACGGTGTTATTATTCTGTCAACATACTGTTGATTTGGAAAAGTAAAAATATGTGCAATGACCACTTGTTGTCCAAAAGCCATGTGAAAAATGAGAAAATGTGGTGCAGCCGCTAACACTAGATGGCAGTTGGTGGCAAAAATGCTTGTTTCATTTTTATGCAGTGTTTGTTTTGACTTGCAGTATTGAGGAAAACTGAGCAATGTTGGGCTGCATCAATGAATTTAAGGTATTTCTATTTAATTTGTGGACAGGTTTTTCATTACATAAATAGCACACTCGCTCTGACGTTAACTACGACTAAATGGTAAAAAAAAATGAAGTTCCTAAACATTTCACGGAACAACAAACAGAAAAAGTACAATGTGGGGGGAAAAAATAAAATGGGTAGAAGAGTCATATCTCCATCAACATCTTGATGCTACACTCCTAATATTCCCTCGTGTACTGGGTCAGCACTGCTACCTCATCCATCTGAATTCATCCAAGAACTGTGGAGAGATTTCACCTTCCCTATGATGATAACCAGCAGGATGGGACGATTGTCATCTTTTCCTGACACGACATTGAGTCCGGGTACAGCTCCCTCTTCTCCTCCTCTTCAGCTCGCAGGGGACATTGGGTGTCTTGCGTGGTAGCACTACTGTCTTAGGCCACGTTAAGACAAGGGCAAATTGCGAATTATTGCGTCGCGTGTACTCGCATCAAGTACTCCTGGATGTGTACTGGCGATTTCACCACTCGCGAGTAACAGCCAATAGGACCACTCCTCCCAGTTACTGTGGCGGCGACTGCCACTTCTGCTGTTAACAATTAACCAGAACATAAATATTGCTGCTTTTTACCGGTTGTTGAAGTCCCACAAATGGAGAACAGCTCCTCTGCTTCTTGGTACAGAGTGACCGGGCATTCACATGGAATGTGGCGTGACTTCGTCGCACGACGGGATTACATTACGAGTGAATGGGAAGTCACTCGGTGCAAGTAGACACGACAGCCACTTCGCGTGAGTTGAAAAAGTTTTAACTCAACCAACAAATTTGCATCACATGGTATTACCGTTTCCCTGACATCAATGAACAGCAATGGAGGACAAGCTTAAGCTCACCCTCTGTGTCCTTCCAGAGCTTTATCACACAACTTCCCATTCACTTAATATGTAATCTTGTTGTGTGACACATATGATGCACTTGTCCTGAATGCCCCATTATAGAGGGCTAACAGCTGATTCCTACTCTAAACAATAGGGCCATGGTTGCACATGGGGTCCCCAGACACAGTCGTAAGCAGTATAAACCCCCTCCCCCCCAAAAAACAGAAGGAAGATCAAAGCAAACACTTCAACTTTCATTTCTAAAGATTCTGTTCACATGATGTCATGCATACATTATCGCCTGAGCCAAATGTAAATACCACGATGTTGAAATTAAAACAAAATGCTGTCTTATTCAGCTGCTGAACGTTGTCACGATTTTAGCACAGTAGAGAGGCACAATGACAATCAGTTGTGCAGCATTTGGTTGTACAAACACCTAAGCAAAGAATCCTGAACTGCCTTTTGTAGATTCCTGAAGGTTCCAGAATGAAAAGCTACAAAATACTTGAATTCAATCCAGACTTTAGAAGGCCTTGAACTCCATGGCAGTGTAAAACGATGTGGCAAGAACTAGATACCGTATTTTCGCGACCATAAGGCGCACCAGATTATAGGGCGCAGTCTCACTTACAGGCGCTATTTCTGTATTTAACACATACATAAGGCGCACCGGATTAAAGGGCGCAGGCATGGTAAAACATAACAGTACGCTGACTTAAAATATGCATGCTAGTGTAGGTTTTTAAAAAGGCAGCAGAAGCAAAACAGAGTTCAGCTGTTTATTCAAGTATTTCCCAGTAAGCATTTTTTGTTTAACCCTCATCCACAAAGCCATCAAAGTCCTCATCTTCTGTGTCCGAAATGAACAGCTGGGCTAGTTCGCCATCGAACACGCCAGGTTCCCTCTCGTCTTCAGAATCAGTCTCGTTGCCGTGCGGCTGTTCATAGATGATGCCGGCTTTTGCGAAAGCTCGAACAACAGTGCAACCAGACACGTTAGCCCAAGCATCCACAATCCATTCACAAATTGTGGCGTAACTCGCCCGGCGCTGCCTCCCAGTCTTGGTAAAACTGTGGTTGCCATCTGTCATCCATCGCTC
>OOFC01022704.1:0-53460 GCA_900323345.1 Pseudochromis fuscus
CTCCATCCATCCATCTATCATCCATCCATCTATCATCCATCCATTCATCATCCATCCATCCATCCATCCATCCATCCATCCATCCATCCATCCATCTATCATCCATCCATTCATCTATCATCCATCCATCTATCATCCATCCATCTATCACCCATCCATCCATCTATCACCCATCCAGCCATCCATCCATCATCCATCATCCATCATCCATCCATCCATCCATCCATCCATCCATCCATTCATCATCCATCCATTCATCCATCCATCATCATCCATCCATCCATCTATCACCCATCCATCCATCCATCCTCCATCAATCCATCATCCATCCATTCATCATCCATCCCTCCCTCCCCCCCTCTCCCCCTCTCTCCCCCCCCCCCCCTCTCCCCCCCTCCATCCCTCCATCCATCTATCCCCCATCCAGCCATCCATCCATCCATCCATCCATCTATCACCCATCCAGCCATCCATCCATCATCCATCATCCATCATCCATCCATCCATCCATCCATCCATCCATCCATTCATCATCCATCCATTCATCCATCCATCCCTCATCCATCCATCCCTCACCCACCCCCCCACCCCCCCCCCACCCACCCACCATCCAACCAACCATCCATCCATCTATCCATCATCCATCATCCATCCATCCATCTATCACCCATCCATCCATCCATCCATTCATCCATCCATCTATCCATCCATTCATCATCCATCTATCACCCATCCATCCATCCATCCATCCATTCATCATCTATCCATCCATCCATCCATTCATCCATCCATCCATCATCCATCATCCATCCATCCATCCATTCTTCAACATCAAAGTATTTGTTTTCACAGTGGCTCTTATATGTACAGTATATAACCTTGGTTGTTTACATCAGCTGCTCCACTAACAAGGAACCATCCTGTGACATCATCTGGTCTGTGACTACCAGACTCCAGACTGATTTTCATCATCATCATCATGTGACGCTGGACAAGACTCTCTTTTTGAATGTGTAGTCCAATTTATTGCATAATTTTACGACTCCATAATCTTGAGCAACTGTTTTTGAGCAGCCTCTCTGTGAGGATTAATAGGGTGTTTTCTGATTTGTGCCCACTTCTTCTGAATATGTTTTGCATTCAACATTTCTTTACCGATTAGCTTTTATTACAAGTCTACTACAGTGATTACTATGTTACTGCTGTGTACTCTGCAACCCTGAAACCTGTTCAACAGATGGGCACTTAAGGAGCCAGAGCCTGTAAATCTCCATCATCTAAATGTAACAGTTTTGTCTTAGATGAGATTTGTTTTCATTTGTTTATAAGAAAGGTAAACCACATATCTGATGCCAGCTTTAGAAAGTCACTACTTAGATAGAGTTTCATTATTTTTTTCCCCTGTCAGCTCAAAGCACTCGGCACTGAGAGAGCTATTTTGTAGTCTAACTTGTTGCAGTTTGATTTGGCCATTAAACAAGTGAGCCAGGTCCCATAAATTCAGAATACCGGTGATGAAAAATCCATTTTACTTTGCTGTTTTGGAAGGAAAGAAACAGTAGAAGAGTAATCTTTGGACTCAGCAGAGCGCCATGTAAGGCTATTCCAGTCCGAGGGAAACTGATTGAAAGCACCTGGCAGTGAGTGCAGCAGACAGACAAGTTGTCAGACCTCTGTGCTCTCGGGGATGGAGAGGCCTCTGGATGTAGGCAGAACATGCATTTTATTCTGCAGCACTGTCAGAGCTCCAATATGTGCCTCATTTCTAATATCTCCACTTAATGAATCTCATCTGTTTTCTAAGAAACTTACTGTGATGTCATGTAAAGAAGGTCACTGAGTGTTACAGAAAACGGTGCCCAATTTGAAAATTTAACAGGAACATGTTTAAAGATTTAAAGCTTTTATTTTGGCGCAGTGTATGATTATCTTTATCAAGCACAGGAAACACATGAAGTGGTTTTACTGTTACCACAATCTGATCATTTGGGACAAACACACACAACATGTAATGAGTAAAGAAAAAGCTTCTAGTCTGAGCTGTGTCCTTGTTTAACATCATGGCCACAGGGTGACACTCGCAATAACAATGAGGAACTGAAATTTATTAGTTTCTGTGTAAAAGAAATGTAACGTCTGACTGCCAATTGCTCAGTGTTTTACATTTTCATTATTCATCAGTGTGTTTGATATTTTCCACTGTTGCTGGACATGTATGGTAAACATGTTTGTGAGAGGATTGTTTTGTAAGTGGAGGTTGTGGGATTTGGTTGAAAGTATTCAGATTGTAGAAGAAGAAGAATGGAGGATTTCTCAAAGGAATTTTGAGTGTGTATTTCTTTTATGTTGGCATTGTCTCCAGAAATGTGTATGTCCACATGAAAGCATTGAAAACACTGTAGTATAGGTCAGCGCTACCACTGAAACACGCCAACAACAGAGAAGACGACATTGAGCATGTGCATAAAACTCGTACAATGTAAAAAAAATATATATATTTTTTTAAATCCACATGTTGCTACTTGTAGTAGTAGAGAAGCAGGAGATTTTGATGTAAAAGCCCAAACAAGCTCAAGAATATTAAGGCCACTCGACAAAAAAAAATGAGAGGAGGTTAATTTTTTTTTTTCATCATGTCCTTCAAGAAAAAAATCTAAATGTTGAGAATAAAGTTGAAATACAATGTTGAGAAAAAAGTCAACACATGATGTTGAGGATAAAACTGTGGTAAAGTTTGAAATATATTCACAGATTTGAACTTCCAGGATCAATAACTCCCAAGTGAAAGTTTGTTAGCCAGCAAACGATGCCTCTTTCCAACGAACTACAGCCTATGTTTTTATCAAAACAAGCCGTCCTCTGTACAACATGAATTACACTGGTCTCTACAAGCAATGAGACCAGAACGCAGGGACCTTCTACAAATAAAATGTCTATACCAAAAAGAAATAATGACAATTCCCAAAAATATGTAAAAGCACATTTTCCCAAACTAAATGTGGTAGTTTAATCAGCAGCACGCCACTGATGTGTGAGGGCATTTTGGTGGCACAACATAATATTAAAGTAAAGTTATTGAATATTATTCCCACATATAATTCCCCACAATTATGTAGAGGCATGTTTCTCCAAAGCTCATACTGTAGTATAACCACCAGGATGCTATTAAGGTGTAAGTTTGGTGGCACTACATTTCAAGTTATTGAATAATCGTTTATTGTTTACCTCCTCTCATTTTTCTCGTAAGCTTGTGCAGCATGAATGCAACACTGTAATCCACCATTGTTGCTGTCGTTTTCGGGGTAGTGCATGCGGGTTAATGGAGAGGAGGGGCTATGATGTCATCATTTCTGACAAGATGCGTATGGGGTGTAAACACGGAAACACAAGTTTTGAGATTTGTTCACTCTGTGACCCAATTTCAAAAATGATCGTTGTCTTGTTCCCAAAACACCGGTCTGTGTGGATGAAATGCTCAAAATGATAACAAAAGTCTTGCAGAATCTCCAAAACTTGTCTCTGTGTGGACGCCCCCTTAAAAAGTCCAAGTCTTCAGGACCCGTTTAAAGTTCAATAGATGTTTCTACTCCAAAATATACCAGAGCCATGGAGCGGTAAAGATCATGTACTTTTTTCACTTGTCTCCTTCGAAAATTAATGAAAACATAAACCACTGCATGGTTTTTTTGCAATTTTCATAAACACTGTGAAATTAATCACTTAGAAAAGTTAAGGGGAAAAAAAAAAAAGCAATCCCACCGGAGCCACACATTTTGATGTTTAGTTTGCCAGGGTTTCTTGATGAAAGAAGGAGAAGAAGTAGAAGAATAAACACAGTAAATAATGTGCCTGGTGCCTTTACTGTGGCACACCCAATAACTGAGGTGCATACATCTACATCAGCACTAATGAGCAGAGCATGTATGAGTCTAAGTTGCAAATAAAGGCAAAATATGATTGAGCCTTTTGGAAAATTCAGTGGAAAGAAACCCAGTCCAGGTAGTAGAGTGTGCTGATGAGACCATACTGTAGTATGTTGTCATCATTTACATAGTATAGTTGATAGTATATGACTGTGTTTTCTTTGAACAGAGATGGTGTCAGACTCTGCCAATTACAATGTAGCACTGAAAACAACAGTGTAAGATGCTGATGAACCAATTTATCAGGATAAAATATGGATTCATAAATTTGCCCCTGAAAAGTCAGATGAGCATCAAACTCAGCAGTGTTCCTCCTCCACGGGCCACACATGTCTGTATTAAACTTCAAGGCAGTCCATCCAACAGTTGCTGACACGTATTAGTCACGACTAAAGTGAAGGACCATCCCTAGAGCCACGCTAATAAACAGGGTAAAAAAAAAGAGGTATCAAATCTTATGTTGTAAAAGTGCAGCTGTAGCTTTTAAAATTTTATTTATTGTCATTCTTAAAGGAAAAACTGTCTGTGCCTGGGTGTGTGTTTGCAAGCAGTTGTGAGCAGCAGATTCCTGGAAGACAGCACAGACCATCCACTCCTGCACTTCAAAGCACTGGGTGTCTCAGGATTAAGTGTTTTGTCGATGAACTAAGGGAGGACTCATAAAACCACAGCACCCTGCCGTGTGTTACTCAAGCTGCTCCGCTGGTTTTCTTCATAAAGCAGCGCTCGTCTGGCTGCACACGCTGATTAATGCACAACAACAACTGGTGTCAAAAGGTCAGGCTTGTTTCAAATATTTTATGTACACATTTACCGTGTAATCCATCATTCACATATTAAACTGTAAAATCGTGTGTAGATGTTCACTGGACCACATAAATGTAGACACAGCTCACATTGTTCAGAAGCCACATGACCTACCGCCGGCATATAAACATTGACTGTACGTAGCAACCGGGTCTCAAAAAAGAGGCCAATGTGGGAAAAAAAAGGGCAATGCTTTCGATGGCCACTAGATGCTGGCTCCAAAAAACTGCCTCCAATTGACATGATTTTTTAAAAAATCAATCATCAAATCAATCATTATCAACACATTTTCCCACCAGTCATTCTGATGTCAGTAGATAAAGTCATCTCTTCTTCTCAATGATCTGGTGGTCCATCTGAAAAAAACATCATCATTAAGGAGATATTAGGCTTCAAAAAGAGGAAGAGTTAGGGTTGTGGTTAGTTTGATTGACAGCTCTGTTGTCCAATGAGATCAGCTCTGGACTCTGGTCCCACACACAGTGGGCAGCAACCAGTATGGTGACCTTCACATGCAAAAGTCCACGAACCCACCTCCCCTGAAACGTCACATTAGCGTCGTCCAGTCTATTCCCAGCCTATACATGTATATATCTAAAGACCCTCTTTTGATTCACTTAGATGGATCAGTTTGTGATAATAATATATGTTGTCATGTGATTAGTGTACCACCAAAATCCTTACAGGATTAAATTAGCATTTCACTTTAAAAAAAACATAAACCCTGATCCACTTCAAACCACAGTTTAGCCAGAAGTATACTGACATGTGTAAAACCAATGACGACATCCATGTTCCATACTGCTGTTCACTTGTTCCAGTGTGTGTAGGCTCTGATCTCTTCAACATTTCCACTGCTATCTCTCCGGGGAAACTAACGGTAGAGGCGAGTTAATCTCCTCAGTCACATCTTGCGTTACTCAGCCATCAGCGTGTTGTTGCTGCAGATTGATGGGCCCAGCGCTTCAACCCCAGGGCTTTCTGGAGGTTTACTCACAGCTCGCATTGTAATGGAGTCAGCATCACATCACACAGCAGCCCTCCACCCCTCCCTCCTCCACCCCCTAGTACAGCACATTTCCATGACTTGGCAGAAAAACAGTCTTCAAAGCAGGAAAACCACACTTGCTCTCTTGAGTGTTCCAGTATCTCTGAAAAACCCCAACTGGAGGTTTCCCTTCCAAGCTACACCCCTGAAAGCAAAGGAAAGACCTCAGAGGAAGATCATTCAAAAAATAAAAGGATTATGTACGACTGGGAACAGAACATACAGTAGATACTGGAGCACCACTGCAGGTCTGCTTTATCCACATAACTGCACATCTGAGTAATAACTAGTGTAAGGGATTACAATTTGACCTGTTGTCCATTACTTGAAGGTCACTGGTTTACTTTGTGTTGGGAATGGAGAGTTGATATCAGTTGGTCTGCTTTCAGTGGACAGTCTGGGCCTATTCATGTTAACGTGGAAAAAAGGCTGGAGATGTGAGGAGCCAGCTGCAAAGTCAGAGCCGCCTCCCACTTCCTGTCACTCTCCCTGACGTTAGCAGTCAAAAGTCAGTCAGTCAGTCATCTTCTATACTTGCTTCTCCACACTTGGGTCACAGGGGTCTGCTGGAGCCTATCCCAGCTGTCATCGGGCAGGAGGCGGAGTACACCCTGGACAGGTTGCCAGCCTATCGCAGGACTTACATATAGACAAACAACCATTCACTCTCCCACTCACACCTACAGTCAATTTAGTTTGATCAATTCACCTAACCGGCATCTCTTTGGACTGCGGGAGGAAGCTGGCGTACCCGGAGAAAACCCACGCATGCACAGGGAGAACGCAGTCAAAAGTGAAAGTGTCAAAACAGCTCGTTTCAGAACCAGAGATGAAATGAGTGATCACATAACTTGCCATTATAAGCGAAATATAAACTATTTTGGAACTGGAACTTATGCAAAATTACTCTAGAGGAGGCTGAGACTATAAAAATAAAACTGTGCTTGAGCATGATAGGTTCTCTTTAAGAGCCCAGAAGTCCATATGGGCAGGAACAACAGGAACACACACAAAAAAACAATCAGGCAGACACGGACCACGGGAGGTTAACACGAGGCTTAACAAGACAAGGCTCATCTAACAAACTGGGGATAAAAGCTCTGACTGTATACTCAAGACAAAAGACTAATGGGACACAGGTGAAACTAATGAGGAAGGAGCAGACAATCCCAACAACAAAGATCAGAAGTAAAACTCAACAAGACACAGCATGAAGAGGACTTTACAAAATAAAACAGGAAAAAGAAGAAAACAGGCAGAGACCCAGTTACAACAAAAGACGAAGAGACGGGAAACTCTGAAATGAAACAGACGCCATGACGTGAACGATGCACAGTGTGTTAACCAGAGAGCTCCAGAGGATTGTGTTACTTTTATAAGTCTGTTTACAGAGTCTGTGCTAAGCAACTGACAAACAGCATTTAATCAAGTTTCTTATTAACTGAGTCATCTTTGCTGTTAAGTTGTGGTTACAACTAATGAGACACTTTGCGACTGTAAGTCAACTCTGGTTTACTCTGATTAAGATTTTGTTCTGGTAAAAGTGCAGTGACTGTAATCATTCTTACTTCACTCCCTTGCTCTGCTTTGAACAACTTAAATGATTTATTCACATGTCCTTACATCAAAGAGCTCAAATCCACATACACAAAAGTTATGTTCTCCAGACTTCTGGTGAGAAAAAACCCGTAACATGAGCGAACCTCGTTGAAGACTATGTTGTATTTAAATTTAGAGGCACCAAAGACTCATTTATTGGTCCCAACTGCACCTCTCAGTCATCCAGAGGACAATGTTGTTCACTGGCATTATTCTGACAAAGAGTTTGAAGTTTCACATGATCTTGGTAACCTTTACACTATAATCACAAACAGACATTTTGCCTGAAGCCTTTCATAAGTACAGGGATAATTCTACATGGGACGCTGAGCTATTTAGAGCCGAGTTTCTTCAATAACAAAATGCAATGTTTAATCATGAGGCTGTGTTCTTTAGATATTGTCACTTTGGAGATTAGTAAGTCAAAGCTGTTAGAGAATAAGATTTTACACCACTGTGCTGAAGAAAAACTAAGCTTGCAAAAGATTCAGCTGCACTACTGTTATCCTCATCTGAAGATCGCACATCTGTCCTCAGCTGGACCTGACTGGAAAGATCAGGAAAACGGTGCAACATGAGATGGAGCAGAGTTTTGCAGCCTAAGTATAAATGCAGGAAAATGAAGTGCCAAATAATACAAACAATACATCCCAGTTAATATGATATCCTCAATCATTTTTAGATTATATTCAAGTTATATATGTACCTTCAGTAGTCGTTTTTTCCAATAAGAGGAAGTGATTTCATAAGTGAATTCATAAAGGTTTATCCAGATCATCCTGAGCATGAAACTGGCACATTAGGAGTTATATCCTTTTCGATATGTTTTTAGGTAATTTTTTAGTCATTTTTAAATCTTATGACAAACTTCAAACCCAACAACTCTCAGTTACAGCAGACATTCCCGCAGACGTCAGAGGAAAATCCTTTCTCCATCTGACCCAGAAAAATATAAAGAAGTCAAGAACTGTCCTCAAGTGCGTAACAAACTGAAAATTTATGCAGGAGGTTGAAAGGAGGGAAGATAAAAGAGCTTTTCACTGTCAAGAGCTGAAGGACAAATGACAACGTTACAATCAACCCCACAACCCAAACTCTGCACAGTTGTTTCACTTTTCCTGATGTTCATATCTGTCTGAAAACATCCCTTCACATTCAGTTTAGTTTTCAGCCACAGATTTTGCAATTCAGATTTGACTTGGACTAGAAAATATCACACAGCTCACAGCTCCTTAAATTATCTCTGAAAATAAACTTCATGCTCTCCAGAGCTATTTGTGAGCCAATTACACTGCTTAAAAATTCCAACAATATTTCCAGTCTCCACTTTGCTTCCATTTCTGGATAATTTTGAGAGTAAGTGATGCAGAGCAAAGCAAAATATGTCCAGTTATCCCTGAGGAAATGTGGCTCTGCACCACAGTATATGTATCTGTAATGAAGGATGATCTGTGAGTGAATAAAACAGGCTTTAAATTTCAAAACCTAACAGCAAAAATCATAATGTTATTAGTAGACGGTCAGAAATATAACAAATCACCATCTGCTCAGGGAGACATTTGTTCACTTTAAACATCTGTGAAGTCCTGATCCTCCTTGAGATGCCACATCTGCACTAAACCGACCAAAAGCCTTTAAATCCCTCACTGAGAGATCAGGGCACTTTGTCACCCTTCAAAAACCTTTGAAAATATTCAACTCTCTCCAGAGACGTCAGAGGTGCTTGCTCCATCGACTTCAACTCCTTTGAACTTAACCTAAACTGCAGACGTTTGTCTTCCAGCTTTGTGACTAAAGAAGATTATTTATCTACATTACCACCAACTGCATTCGTGATGAAGGACCTCCTCCTCAGGCACTGTGGAAACTCATATTCAGATGATAAACAGCAAGTGAGGTCAAGTCATTAACTGTCTACGTGGATGCTTTACAGTTAAGTTATAGTGTCTGGACACAAGGTTGTTCAAAAAAAGGTAAATCTCTTAACAAAAACAAGAAGATGTATGATTTATTCACCTTGTTTATAAAAGCTTTTAAATGTCTTTATGCTTGTTAGTTACACCCCCATATAATATTTGTCAGTCTGTCTTTCCCACGCTGGAGTTAAATGGCATATGGCGTGCATGTGCAGAAGTGAGTCACACAAAGTGATGTGTGGATTTACTGGATTCAGAGGACAGGAGTCAGCTCATAGACGTGTTGCAGGTAATTTCAACATTAGTGGTGTTGTCATGTTAACTTGTTTCAGATGATTTAGATGAGGAATTTGTACTAAGTTGTTCATCTTCTCCAGTTATATTTCTGACAGAGTAGCTGCTCATTAAGTACAGTCCACTACATTAACGTTCAGGTCCTGATGCTGTGTGAACAATAAGCATGGACTCTACATTTGTATTGTTAAAGTCTTCTTATATCATCAGTAACAGGTGTTGAACATTGAAGTGAAATCAGTGTATTTGAACAATATTTACACTCATTTAAATTGTGGAGGCAGTGTTTCACATTACATGTCAATATACATTCATTGGGCGGCTGTGGCTCAGCTGGTGGAGCGGGTCGCCTTTGAATCGTAAGATTGTGGGTTCGATCCCCAGCTCCTCCTGTCCATACGTCTAAGTGTCCTTGGGCAAGACACTGACCCCTAAGTTGCTCCCAATGATGGCTAGCGCCTTGCATGGCAGCTCTGTAGCCATTGGTGTGTGAGTGTGTGTGTGAATGGATGAGTGAGTTGCCTTGTAAAGCACTTTGGGACCTAGCTAAGGTCATGAAAGAGCTATATAAATGTACTCCATTTACCATTTTACCTTTCAAGTCTGAGAACATAAAGATAAAATATGACAAAATTATTTAAAACAAGCTTGTGAGATTTGTAAGTTTTGAGAAATGTGGAGCAGCCTCAGTCTGGACCCAGAAACACAGAGCATCCAGAGATAACCAGCGCGAGCTCATGTCCTTGATGTAATTGTCAAATAAATGTATGAAAGTCTTTAAGCTTCAATCTGCATGAGAACGAAGCCTAACATGCGTTTCCACCTGTCCACATGTGCGTCCTGACCCGGCTCGTCCGTGAACATGCCCCTAGTGCGGTTTTATGACCGCGGCTCCACAACCTCCGAGCCTCCCAACACCTGTACAGTAAATCACCAGGAGGTGTTACATAACCCGGCAGGGGTTTACTGACGCCAAACACAGAAGTGCCTGAGGAGGAGGCCTGACACGGGGGCGGTGGGAGTCAGCTCATCTTCTGCACAGATAGGTGGCTGTGTGGTGTGTGGGTGTCATCATCACAGGAGCTTCACAGAGCATCAGACACTAGTGGGACATGTTGTCTGGGACCACAAAGGTTGTTCAAAAGACAAGATTAATGTCGTTGTGTGTGGTTTCCATCCAGGAAAACCCTGTGAACTGTATGAATCACTGTAAGAGCACTGATAGTAACACTGAGCATGGACCACAGTGTTACTTCTAAGCTGAGGATATAACATATACGTAAAAGCACAGATTTAAATTAACATTCATTATAATAAACAATAATATAGATATGAACAATCGATCACAATACTTAGCATCTTTCATCACCATTTTATTTTTATCACCAGCTGCTTTGAGGGAATAACTTCAGCATCAGAAAAGCCGACAGAGAAAACACAAAGAAAGACGGGGAAAGCCCGACTTAGATTTACTGAACGTCCACAAAGACTCCTAACGTGTGCTCGCGTGGCTGAGTTTAAAAAAGCAACTGTTTGCCACACGTCGTCCCTACCTACTTTACGAGGTGAAAATATGTCAGTGTCGGGTTTACAGCTCGTTTCTGCTGCCCCGAAGTGGCCGGAGAATGTGCTAAAGCAGGTTTAAAGCACATGTCTCCAGTGTTACTCACATTTTCAGTTTAGTTATGTCATGGGTTTGGCTGTGGCTTCGGAGATGATCCGCTTTTCACACTAGATTAAATCTGAAAGGTGTAAAGAATTATCACCCAACTCTGCAGTTCCACATCTGCTCTACAGAGGCCATTGTTTTGGTTTACACAGACACGAGTCGTATTAACTTTGTCCCCAGTGGAAAATCTTTGTGCCCAGTGTCAAACCAGGTGCTCAGAAAAACATCTAATGATAATAATTGTTGGTATTTGTGTTGCTGTGTAACTGCTGGATGCGGGGGATACATTCACCACAACACTTGTAGCTTGGCTTATAATGTAAAAGTCGATTAAGACCTAAAACAATTTAAATAAAAGTGACTATTGCTGCAGTCGAATAAGACATCACGTATGAATTTCATGTGGATTATGGTTGGATTGTCAAAAACAGATATGGAAATGTCCTGGTTCAAAGTGTGTTTACAGTTTCCACAGCTGGGATCTAAACCAGCTCCAGTTTCCATATGAACAAAATAAATATGCAAAATACAGATGGGGAAAAAGTGATGTGAAACTTAAATAAATAAGTCACAACACGAGCGTGCACGGTGGTGATATGAGCTCACGAGGCTTTATCTCAGCAATCACAGCCCAATCAGCGCGACGCCAACACGTCAGAGACACTCACAGAGTGACGAGCGGCTGACGTCTGGGAGATAACGTGAGCGCTCGTGTTCCTGTTTGTGCCTTGTTTGTTCAGAGCCCATCGCTTTCTGCACGGGCTGTTCTGAGTCGTGGCAGAGAGCAATCATCCAAGTACAAGACAAGTTTGAGAAAGTCCCTCTGTGTGCAGCCAAGTGTTAATGCAAACCCTTTGACTCTACAGGAGGGAGCGTGGAGGAGGTACAAACCAGCTCTGGCTCACTCCTCTCCTCTTCATCCCTGCATGACATGTATGTGATCTCATTGTAAATCCACTTTGCATAAATTCACCACACATGGCTTCACAAGTGCAAACGTTAAGATGAAACTTTGGCATCATTTGGCTCAAACTCTTTTTATTCTCACTACAGATGTTGTTCATTGTAAATCAGAATTGTCCTAAAATAAACTTCAAAAGTCTGCTTCGTGGTTCATTAATAAGGACAAAATATGAAGTATAAAGCAACATAATTTTGCAATTTACTAAACAATAGAGCTACAAATCACTGTTTCACTGTCACTGGAAGTTTTATTTCTTTAAATCGAAAGGACAGTTACAAAGACTTTACCGTTCCCTCTGAGTCTTTCAGCCAAACCTTCTGGCGGCTGGCGTTCAGCCCACAGAGAGCTCTCCCAGTTCTTGTTATGTCAGTGAAAGCTGTATGAATGATGATAGAATTAAGCCTTGACAGATGATGTGGTGACTGCTTTGGCTTCATTGTGGTTACTCTGTGTTATGTCACCTCAAATCTTGTATTTTTATTTTATTTTTTTTATAACTTTCAGGCTACAGCAGCAGCAGCTTTCCTCCCTCTTCCCTCCTACATTTGAAATCAGAAAGATCACCTGCACACACACACACACACACACCCACGAATACATCTGGTGTGAATTAATTGATTTTTAATCAATTAGCTCTCCATTCAGCTTTAATAAAATGATCATGAGCATGTCCCTCATCTTGCATGCCATCTGTGAACAAAACAATGTGTGTTTACCGCTGCTACCAAAACCTATTTCATAACATTTCCTAGCACACCTCAGGAGAGCAGTCACAGTCTAAATCCAATTACTGCCGTTTCCAAGAAGTCCCATAGCCCCCATAAAGCCATCAGACCTCATTTCACCCAGGTCACTTCACAAACAGACAGTCCAGGAGCCGACTGCTACTGAACTTGATAAAAACTATTCTCTGTCTTTTTTTTTTTTTTTTTGGGCAAATATTGCAGAAAGGTGAGAGGAGGAGAGATCTGCAGCCTCTGCCTCACATTCAGCTCATAACAGATCATTTTACAGCCTCCCTTCAGATCACTCTGCAGTTTTTGATATGAAAATGTCATCCTGATAATCAGCAGTTAGGACTTGCACACATTTTGCAAATGTTTCTGCAGCAGGAGTAAAATGAAACTTTCAGCTTTTTGATTGTGATTTGTCACGATTTACCGAGATTACCTCATGTCTGCAGCGCAGGTTTCATGCTGATTTGAAATGCTGTCTGGGGAACGCTCACCTAACGACACCAACTCCACAAGACGTACCTGGGGAGCAATGCAGCCACAAATTACTGAATTTATTCAGACTCTGACAAACCCAGACGGGTTCTGTTTTGTCGCCGTTCGTCTGACTGATGACATTAAATGAAACTCTTTGTTGTCCCACTGGGGTTACAATTCTGACTGTATAAGAAGTGCTTTGTACAAAAGTGTATTTCTTTGTATCTTTGTGGCTGCACAGCAAGTGCAGTTATGAACTGCAAAAAATAAAAAAAATAAATAAAAAACTGCTCAAGAAAAGACTATCAGCAGAACATATTGAAGTACTTGTGGTTAATTACAGGGTGATGCCTTAAAGAAACGAGTTCTCGAGGTGCTGTGCTGCACTGAGGGTGGATCTGCACTGGTATTTTATCATTAAACCGGGCTGTACTCTTTAACCTGTGCCAGCACCGTGTAATACGTTACATCTTAACCTGCACCACATGTTGCTGATATAAACTGGCACAGTGCAGTTTTCCATAATGTTACCCTGAACCCCTCTGGACTGATTTACACACACGACACTGTTCGCATACCTCCGTCTGCTCTCTGTCTGCGCAGAGATCGGAATAAATAATGACGATTCGGTGTAATTCCTGGAGACAAGTCAAGTATGACTGCCTTTCCATGGGCCTGATACAGTATCTGCTCTTTCAATACCCATCATGCAGTGACCTTATACATCCCTATAACCTGATGTGGGCTTTTCACAGCTTCTCCATGCATGTATGTGAAGTGTAGCAAAGCGGATTATATCGTCTAATATCTAAAGATCTCGTCAGAATATGTGGCAATGCTACTTTATGCACTTTAACCCTTTAAGCCCTAAGATATCTGACTTTGAAGCTAGCAGGCCCCCAATTGGGGGGCGCTCGGGCTCAAAGGGTTAAAGAATATTGAAATACTGCATCTACTCTGATTTGGAGTCCATCCATCCATCCTGTATCCAGTACAGTCGTGGGGGGTCTGGAGTCTTTCCCAGCTGGCAATGGGTGAGAGGCCGGGGGGTACAGATGGACAGTTTATCATAAATCATCACAGAGACAAACCACCATTCGTCCTCACTCCCATATCTATAGCTGAGCTAGAATAATCAATAACCTGACCGTGTGAGGAAGCTGAAGAACAAGGAGAACAGGGAAAACTCATGCTCTGCACAAAAAGGCCTCGGCAGAGGTTCAAACCCAAACCTTCTGCTGTGATGCAACCACCATGTTTGATTTGGAGTCTCTCTCCTGACTCAGTTTGCTGGAAGTTTCTTGTATTTGAACCATCATGCAGACTGCTGTCTTTATACTACATGGACTTGTTTGAAATTACTGCATTTCTTCTTAAATGGTGCAATGAGCCTGTTAAATTTTACAGTAGAAATCAAACCAAGAACCCTGTGGCAGACTTATGACCGTGCTGTACCTGTTTAAACAGAGAAGACTACGAGCACACGCTGTCGTTGGCCCAGGGCTTACAAAAGCTACTTATTAAAATGACAGGTGGCGTCACTTTTTACACTTCCTTTGAGGCACAGGCCGTAACTACTGTCATGTTAAAAAGTGTGCAGAGGTGGAGGAAAAAACTTTACGAGAAGGTTGCATAATGTTGGATTTGGAGGGGCACCTCTCTCCTCTATCGTCCATTCACAGGTGAAACGGAGAATTCACACTGATGTGCTTTGTTTCCTCGCTCTGACACAGCAGCCGTGTAGAAGCTGCGGTGCTGCCTCTGCCGCCATAAAACTATACATAATGCATGATGGCACATGAGAAACCACCACAGATGAGAGAACGTGCTGCTCAGATGTTTTCAGACCACAAAAAGAGCAGATGTGACCTTAAATGGCCTGCTGAGGTCCTGCACTGAATTATTAAGATAACAACAACAGCACATTTTTTCACTGAGATTCGGAGAATTCGACTCAGAGGTAAAATCATGACTTTGTGAGCTCGAATATGTAATCCATTCCCAGACAGATCCAAGGAGGATGATCTCTTAAGAAGAGAGATAAAACTGTTCGGCAAATATAAAAACAGAAAGAAAAACCCCTGTTTGAACATTTGTGTCCACATTTTCCAGTACTTCCTATGAAAAGAATCCATGTTTCAAATGAATAAAAATGATCTTATAATGGGGAAGCTAAGAAAATCTATCAATCTGAGAAGGAAATATGAAGCATTGATCGAAATACACAGTTCATGGGAATATATAACCTGCAACAAGGAGCCATGGTTGCACTAAACACACCAGGAGTCAGTCACTGCCACTGCCTGAAAAAATAAGTAAAGGTAGTGATATAAGTGGGACAGTAGGAGTTTGAATAATTTAAAAATATTCTGTGTAAACCTGCAGTGACTTGCTCTTTATTTTAAAAACGGTTGACATGGTAATTTGTGGTGCAGACAAACCTGAAACACATACCGAACAGAGCACCTTGACCTCAGCCAGAGACATCTGTCAAAATATTGGGCTTGTAAAAGTAAGTCAAGTCACCTTATGACATTTAGGATGATGTTACCATGGTGGAGGCAAAAACATCTCTGCAACCTCAGGTGTAATTCTTTCATATATTTATGCAAAATACAAACAGTGATGACACAGTGAAGTATTCACAGTGAAGTGTAATTACCTCCAGAAAGGTGGATCTGTTTTGACTGGTCTGTCTAGGTTTCAGTGACATTACTGAAAAACTACTGAAAGTAGTCTCTAAAAATAAAAAAAAAGAAAATTCTTGAGCTGTTATAATGTGTCAGTGTTGCTATTTCACCACAAGAGGGCAACAGTGTTCAGTCTGCAGCATCACTACATCTGGATTTTGCCTTGGTGGAGGTTTGCCCTCTCTATCTCAGTGCTTCATATGCTACTGGTTCATTTAAATTAAACAATGCATAGGATTACATCTTCTCCAAAATATAAAATACACTGGCTATAATATAGTAACAGATTTATAAAAAAAAAAAGCTCTTCAGTAGCTATTGAAAACACTGCAGTGAATATTTTTCATTTAATAATAACTTAGTTATAATTGTTTCAAAAACACAAACTCTTCAAACACTTTTCAGTCTTGTCAATACATTTACAGTTCATGTGGTCCTGCAATTGAAAGTCCATCCTTTATACTCCCAGGCATTATGGGGTTTTTTTGTTTTTTTTTTTAAAAAATCAAGAAGCTGTGGGATTTTACCATCATTAAACATGTTTTAAAACCTAATGTTTAACTTTTACATGAACCTTGAACTAGGTCAGGAGTCATTAGAGGCAGTTACCAGAAGTGAGAGTGACTGATGGTTTGACTCAGACAGTTATCCCCAGCTGGGGTGATGAGGAGGTCAGCATCACCTTTTCCACTGTTCCCAAAAATGAGCTGATGTGTTTCTCCTTCTTATCACAGGTGAACCTTTAGTCTCATGGTTCCCTCTCAGCTGACTCCCTCTGTCCACTTTTACAAAACCACTGGTCAAGTAATCACAAGAAATAGGACAGGGGTGGAGGAACAGGAGGGAGGATTGCAATTGAGTTTTTTCTAGCCTAAGTAGATGGAAGTAGGGCACTGAGGCGGGGTGTCCTTGAAGGCCTCACTGCACATCTGCACAGTGCAGCAGACGACACACTGCTAACAGGAACCAGATTTACTTCATCATAAGGTCAGACTTCAGAATCAGCAGTTAGACACGCTTACAGGAGGCACTCTGTGTCATAAACAGTCCTCGGATGTTGTGTAAATGATGGTGACTGGTGATCTGCAAAGATTTGTCTATAATCCCTTTTGTTATTATTCTCTGTGATAATTAACTGAAAGATGGAAACTAGAGGTTTACCATTATAAAATGTACCAGATACACACTTGTTAAGCTGAGCTAGTGACACTCCCCTGCTCTGAGTAATCACTGCATCTGGAGTGTTTGCACAAATGTACATGAGGATTCATCTTTTAAAGATGGGATGAACCTTCAGCTGCTGCTCTGTTTTCATGGACTGTCTGTGCTGTGGTGGGATTCACTGTGATGATGAAGGTTTCTCTTATGACTGGCATCTCAACTATTACACACACACACAGCATCTGTTGTTTGGCACTTTATGAGAAGGCCAGTTCATTGCCATCATCATATAAATGATCTAATTCTGTGGGCATCCTTAAGGGCAGCATCTTGTTTTATCACTAGTAATGTGGGACCCTGTGAGCCGGACAGAAGACAGACGTCTCACACAGCCCATTCATTTTGATAAGCCATCTAATAAATATTACAAATCAGTAGCGAGAAGCAATATTTTCTAGGAGTGAAATGTAGACAGTAGATACAGCATGTTATCATGTGTCTGGGTCAGGGGTTGAGTACACACACGATAACTCCTCTGACTCATAATGAATATTTGTAAAACAATGTGAATTTGGTTTCTATGTAAAGACACAACATGGGTCATTGTTTGGGAATCATGTACAAAATATGGCACCAGTTCATGTTTGTCTCTATCAGATCCTAAGATATTTCAACTTAAAAGCCAGGGGACACAGCTCCACTGGGAGAACATCTAGCATTTGACCATACATGGTGTGAATGCATTTATTTTAAGTTCCCTTGGAAAAAATGTTTGGCCCGAGGTTTCGTAAAAAAAAATCCTCCTGTAATTCGTGATCTATCTGGGAAAGAAACAAAAAAACTTTCTTTACATTCAGCACACTGCACTGAATTACTGGTAAAACATGGACTGTGAGGAAGAGAATAATTTTTTACACTTGAATAAAATTATTAAAATTTCACATATGATAAGACATTTTAAATAACTGATAATACACTGTTGTTTAAAATGAGTCAACAAATCCATTATTAGTAGAAGAAGAATTTGACCTGTGAACTTTCACAGATGTTTGTTGCACTGAGCGATTTGTGGTTAAAGTACAGCTGCTCTGACTTTGGGATGTATGGGGCCACCATCAATGCAGCTTGAGCCTTTTGTCTGCTCTGGTTGCCAACGAAGTCCCAGAGCATGAGACAGAAGGTGGGAGCCCGCCAGTATCAGCCCATGATCTCATGAGAAAGGAAGTGAGATGTGCAAAATGCTCCCAACATCCAGTTTCATGAAGCCCTTTGACCAACAAGTGGAAACAAAGGGAGTGTATTTTTACCCTCACGTCTACATGTGAACGTTTACATCAGGAAAATAACCAGGGTACAAGGTATTTTGATTGTGTTGTGTAGTCAGGTATTCCTGTTGTGTCCAATCCATATAGAACTTCACCTTTTACACAGTGTCATCTTATTTGTTACATTTAGTCTCAGCAGCACCAAGCTTCCTGTTTTATTATCTCTGCTACTGTCTTTTAAAAAAAAAAAAAACTTTTTTGTATTAAGCTGACTTGGCAAAAAAAAATCTGTTTTCCATCAGGAGACAGAGTAAATGACAGAATAAAAGTCGCCCAGTTCAGATCATCACTCATAGGATGAACGGAGCCAATGTGACGTCACCTGCTGGTTCGTGGACTCCACTTTGAAGCCAGGAGTTTGACATTTTGGTTGTTTGGAGCCAGAAGCGACCATATTTGGACATAAAAGGAGGGGTGCGGAGGTGGGTCTGCCCCTTGAACCTGTAGACACTGCCCAATGAGTTTATGTGTATGTATGTGTGAGTCTCACTGGACACCAGGCCTGTCAATCAAACTAACCACACCTCTAAATCTTCCTCTTTTTGAAGCTTACATCTACTTAATGTTTTTTGTTTTTTCAGATGGACCATCAGATCACTGGGAAGAAAAGCTGATTGTGCCTCTAGTGGACATTGGGACTATTGCAGTTTGTTGCCCTTCCACATTGGACTCATTTTTGAGACCTGGTGGGTTCCATATATAGAGTGTATGATTTTCACACATTAACATCAAATCATGGGCATACATTTGTTTCATTTCAATTTGCTAGATTTCACAAATAATATCAAGTACCAGATCATGAATAGTGAAGCTGTGGTGAATAGATGGAGCTCTGGGCAGCACGTTTGCTCACTCCTTAAAAAACAGCTCAAGGAAAATGTTTGTGTTTATTGTGAAATAAAATATCCACCCTTAAGATAAATGACTAGAGCTCTTTTGCCAGATCACTGATACGCAAAGCACACAGAGAACGTACCACCTACAAAACCTACCATTTTTAGGGTGCTCTGACCCAGACATCAGGCCATCACAGCTTGGCCTTTGTCACTGAGATTCTTAACCTTTCCTATTTCCTGCCTCCAACACATCGTCAGGAAATGGCTATTCACTTGTTCTCTGAGTGATCCTCCCTCCTTACCACTGCAATGAGACCATCAGTGTTATTCACTTCACCTGCAGTGGGTTAAATCTAGTGGCTGGTCAGTGTTTTACAATAAGGCCAGCAGTGCTGACCACATGCAAGGTTATTTTTCATGCTAAACAATGTAATACAGCCATGTGAAAGAAGTGCACAGACATTTTTAATAATTTTCCCCTCAAGTCAAATACAAAAGGAATATTTTCCCTGTGGTTTCATAAGTCAGGCAGTAGAGTCTTAATCTTAACCTCATCAAAGAAACTGGCTGTGAAGCAGTGAGTATTTTTCAAATGCTGTCATGATCAAAAGATCATGGGAAGAATATGAAACGCTTGCTCACACTTTTATTGATGAAATCTCAGTCTGAGATCTTAGATAAATCATTAAAAGTGTCAAAATGTCAAATTATTATATTTGCTGCACATAGTGTTCTTAATATTAGGGTCTAAATAATTGATTATTTCAAAGATGGTTTCCACAGATGCTTGGCTAAAAGCAGTCTCAGATTTTTTAAATCAAACTTTAAACCAAAAGTTCCCTTCAATGCTCTGTGAGTCAGTTTATCTCCGAGAACTTCAGTTCAACAGGTCACATTTTAATTAACACAACTGAATGATTACATCTAGTACAAAGGCTGCTTATAACAACTGGAATATGTGGGACATATTTATCATTTGATGGAGGAGTTAACACAGATAAAAACAACTCCACTGATATAATACATGTCGCCTGATTGAGATCAGGGCCTCAGTGTCAAATCTTACAATCTGTACACATGGCTTCCTTAAAGGGGGATTCCCACACAAGACTACTACATATAAGAAATTAATTTGTTCATAAAAATCTGTCTTTGAATCAGTACATCTGAAGTCCAGCTACTTTCATCAGAGTTCTTCGTGAAACTCACAGGAACTAAAGTACAACATGAATGAGGTAAGCTCCTCCTTCACACAGATGATTTCACTGACATGTCACAGCTCTCCCCTGAAGGCACTAATTACACTGAGAAGCACTGAAACAGAATCATCTGTAGAAAGACTAAAGGTCATAATACCAGACTTCATCAATAATCCTAAAACACAAGCTTTCATCAAATTCATTCAATGCACCAGATAAAAAAATTATTATTACTTCAAGGTCAAATTTAAGAGAGAAATGACACACACAGTATCCACCAGTCTGATACAAAGTAGTTACAGAGCACTGGTGTTCTAACTGCTTAGTTATTTATATAATGATACATTGTTTGCACTGAATCACATGAGCCAATTAAAAATAATACTCTGTGTCAGATGTTGACCATAAAATAATCTGATCAATGTTCGGACTGATACCGCAGCTGTTGATGACTGTGCCATCACATTGTGGATTACACACTTTTATAATACTGCACATCCATCAGTGGCTTCCACCTGTACAGTATCAGAGGATATCATGTGTTGGTTACATGTGAGGACTGTCCCTCTCTGTGTCTTTAGCCAGGCTCTGCAGCAGAGACCTCTGGAAGACCTCATCACAGGATTCAGGGATCAGAAACTCCAGCAGCAGGTCACAGATGCAGAAGATCAGATGCCTGCAGATCATCACACAAACAACTTTAAGATGTTAGGACACCAAGAGTCTGACATCAGCTGTGAAACAGGTGCTTATAAGGATAATATGTAGTACACACAGAGTTCAGATCACTTTTTAACATCAACATTGTAGCTATATTGTTTATTATATTACAATCACCAGAGTCATGTACTGAGTCTCAGTAAAACAGCAGAATCACACACAGTTACTCAGCTGTTTGGTTGCTGACTCACTTGTTTATCTGAGGGTCCTGTAAAGACTCCAGGAGGGTCTCCAAGCTCAGTCTGTACTTCTCACTGCCCAGCATGTCAGTGATGAGCTCTGCTCGGACACAAACACAGACACACCATAAGAAGCCCTGTGAATCACAGCGGTTATGATCTGAACCAAAGAGCTGCTGCTCACCTGGAAGCAGCTGCATCAGGCAGTCCAAACATTGCTCCTTTGTTTCCTCTCTTTCTGCAGCACTCCGCTCAGGACGGGGCTGGACAGGCAGCGTGCCGCCTGGCCACACAGCTTCCTGCAGCACTTGTAGGTAAATCACCCAGCAGGGGGCACTGGTGAGGTGGGCAACACCAACATCCAGCCATCTGAAACAAAAATCAGTGAATTAGTAGCAGCAGCAGTACTGTTCTTCACTGCATATAACAAGAAAGTGAAAATAAATACACAGACATGCAAACATGCTGT
Source organism: Pseudochromis fuscus (assembly GCA_900323345.1). NCBI lineage: Eukaryota > Metazoa > Chordata > Actinopteri > Pseudochromidae > Pseudochromis > Pseudochromis fuscus. The sequence continues at coordinate 22,011 of OOFC01022704.1, forward strand.
GAGAGAATGAAAAACATACACACAGAGGTAACAAACACAAACAAGCATTCTGTAAGCTGAATGAAGGACAGATAGTTAAGTGCAATGTCATCTGTTAGCAAAATAAATGTGCAGTTACACATGTTCACAGGTAAGTGTGATGGAAAGTCTGTTGAACCTTGTGTTGAGCTGATGATCTTGTGCTGGAAGAAGTCCTCTGGAGACTGAAACTGTGTTGCAATAATATTTATTAGACACTCGATGGAGAGGAGAAAAAGAAAGTCAACACAAGTTCACATCGGTGTTGCCAGTCTGATCCGGAGAGGTATCTGACTGTGGAGGGTAATTATTCAGTCTGGATGTCCTTCATCTCCTCATGCATGATGACCCATTCTTCTAAGAATTGAAGGTTGTCCCAGTGTCTCTTTGTGAGACACAAAGGAACGTCGGTAATTCTGTCTTTGTGAGGAGTCTGACTATCAACACCAAACCATAGACTGTCTCAGACCCTGAAGAATAGAGAACTACACAGAGACATGAAGTATTCCCCCACAGTAAGTAGTAACTGTAGTATTCTGTGGTACTGTTCTGGCTTTATTGTAATGGATAAATATTCAGTCACTTACCATACAGAATAAATCACAGAAACTCACTGGCAGTGGACGATGAAAAATAGAGTTACTTCTACATTGTAATATATAGAGTCAGAAAATAATTTTAAAAGAAACACAGAAGCTAAAATATCTCCCACCTTTCAATGAAGGTACCAAAGAGAAGTCTGATGGTCTTCTGTATGTTTTCAGTGCACAGCCAACTCCACTGGTCCTTCATCAGCAGACACAAGATGTTCAGAGCAACATCTGCCACAGCTGTATCTGTAGTACACACACATACATTTATATCAAGTCAACAACTGAAACCCCATCAACTGCAAAGATCAAACACACCACTAGTAGCAGGGACTACAATGACTTCTCTGCTTTAACACAAACAGTGGAGTTTTGCTGCACCCAAGTGGTGATAGTTGGTCACTGCACATTGATTTTCTGGGACACTTCTGTAACAACATTATGGATGAAACTAAATCAGATGATCTTCACCCGCTCCATGAGGTTTTACTGAAGTCCTCTTGTCTTTCCCTTGCAGCTCACAGCTCCGTTTGGCTGTGTCTTTCCCATTCGGTTCACATAAAAGTCTTTCCTGCTCTTTGACAAAGTTCTCAAGGCCGGACACTGACATCCCATTTAGGACCTAAAAAGTCAGAAGTCACTGTTAGGAGACTGTCAGCTGTGCTAGTTTCAAACACATTTATCAAGATGGTGATTACAGGACGGTAACTTACAGCACTGCCTTCACTGAAACAGTACGTCACTTTCGGGTGGAGGTCAGGTATATTGAGAGATGGTGAAACTTTGCTGGGAAACATGAGCCTCCTGAAAAACAAAACACAAGACCAGATACCAACCTTCAAAAATCCCACAACATGTTTTCAGATGTTTTGGTTACACAGTCAAAATAGATAGAAAATAACTTTTATATTAAGTAAGATTTTGAGAATCACAACATTTGAGGTGCAAAGCTCTCACCTGTACTTCCTGTTGTCCATTGTTCTTCCATCAGTATCTCCCTCGATGTCTTCTGTTGGACTGAGATGATCAGGATGAGGGAAAGCTGTCTTCAAGGTGTCTAAAGCATTTTCCATCATCTGTAATAGCAACAGAGTTTGAGAAAATAAAATTGTGTGTTTTTCCTCATTTAATCAAAGAAATGCTTGATGACCTCATAAAAAACAACATGCACTGCCTCTTCACAGGATCTATAATCTGTAGATGAACTCTCACCTTATCGATTCTTGACTTGGCAACAGGCTTTCTTCCAAAATATGTGCCAACATCTGAGTTGAGAGCCAGGAACTCCTGCATGTCTTCACTGTTGGCTGTCTCAGGAATACTGCCTAATTGCTAGAAAAGGAAAACCATCCAATTATAAGACCAAACAGATTTTCAATCATGGAGGCTGAACGTATAATCCTGATACTTACTTTAAGGAAGACATCCAGCTGGCTTTTACGGGCTTCAACCTTCTCGCTGTCTGAATTGCCAAATGTGAGATCAGGGAACATTTTCTTGGGACCTTTGACATCTGAAAGTTAGACTGACAATGACAGATCTGTCTTGGCATATTAAGACTTATTAGTCAATTCCAGCAGAGAATCATTTCTTACTCTTGATGAATTTCTTCACTTCAGGCTTCTCCTCTAAACGTGTCTGCAAGTTAAGGAACTCGCTGTATCTGCGATTGACAGTGTGACAGGCTGCAGGTTGGAGAGCACCAGCGTTATTGGTGTCTGTCAATGTCTCAAACTGTAAAAGAGAAAGAGGTGATTAATCAGTCAATAATCAATAATACATTATAAAATATCAGTCAAACAAACATGGGAGGAGGACAGGTAGTTACCTTGACAGTGTAGAGAGTATAGGAGTGTGTGTTAGTGCCACGCTGCTCCTTCAGAGTGACCGTACCAGTAATCTGTACATTCTGGATGGTCACAGGTGCAGCCGCGTTGTTGGAGGCATCAAAATTGTAGGAGGTCAGACAAAGTCTTCTTGGAGGGCTAGGTGAGGATTTCTCTTGGGCGATGCCTGCTGGCCACTGGGAGTCCTCGGGCACCACCGCCTTTGGCCCAAGATTTCTCAGAGGGGCAAAGCAGCCGAAGGCTTCGTCGTCCTTTAATGTGAGCACATTGCACAGATTGGTTGGAGGACCACATTCACAAAAGCCTCCTGTCAGGTCATCTTCTGAGTCTGAATGAATGAGTGAGTCTAGTGAAACTATTTTGGACCTTGATGAGGGCGAGAAGTGGCCGGATGGAAGTGGACAACAGTTTACTTTGTATGGTTTGAGCAAACTTGCGTGGCAGCTTTGTAATTTCCCACCAGATGTCAGGCTACCCCTGCGGCCCTGTGAGGAGTCCCTGTCACTGATCGTACTCTGGCTCCGTAGATCATCAAGGTCAGAGCTGCTTTTGCTGTTGAGGCCAGCTTGATCAGAAGAAGACAGTGACTTGCAGGTGGTCCAGGATTCCTGCTGGATCTGACATCTGTACAGTGCGTCTGCTGGGATGTCGTCCACACTGATTTCCTGTGGTTCTTTGGATCTGGTAAATATGTCTACAATGGTCTGGTTGAGCCAATCTGGATCTGACACCCTGCTTATGAGGGGAATCAGCACATTGCAGGTGATGAGTTCTGACACCATGTAACCTCCAGTCCTGGTTTCCATCTGAGGATATGGAACAAGCACATGTAACACCAGGTTGATTAGAGCTCTGGAGTAGCTGAGCTCGGTGGTTTCACTGCTCACAGCTGGATGAGGAGTATCTACTTCACTGTAGAGCTGCCAAAGGCTGATGCCTTCCTTCTGTGTTGACTGTATCTGACGTACTGTCATGTAGCTCTGCAGGTGACAGCCATACAGCTCCAGCAGCCGTTGAACCAGCGCTTTTCTGTCCACTCGGCGTGCTCGCTCCTTCAGCTCCATCACTGACTCCAGCATCGAATTACGCACCGCACGTTCAAAGTCCCCCTCCACCTCAGGAAGCAGAGTACGATACCAGGAGGACACAAAGTCGCGCACAGCTTTGTGGACGGCGCTGTGGATCTCATGGTTCAACCTCCACTCGTGCTCAGGTGAACACAGAGGTGGGTTAACACTGCCAAGAGGCAAAAAGTGCTCCAAGTGGAGGAGGCTGTTGGCATCCAGTACGGCCCGGGACCCGAGCCAACCTCCGAGGACCACCAAGAGACTGGTGAAGATGCAGAGGAGCCACACGTTCACCAGGAGGTGGAAGAGGACAAGCCATGCCAGCAGAGCTCCCAGTCCTAAAAGCCTCCGCTGTCCAAGCAACTCTGATAAAGTCCAGTTATTAGAGCTCTTTGCTGAAGGCATTATAGTCAGCAGGTGAAATGTATCCTGTTAAAAAACATACATCCTGTCAAATACCAAGCAATAAAAATAAAAAGTAATGCTTTCATTTGCTTGATTTAATGTATAAGATGTACAAAATATATAAGTAACAGCTTGAACTCTTAGTTAAGCAGTGTTCTGATGTAACTATTTGTGTACAGGCCTGACATTAACACATATTTCTATTATTGTTTATCTGTTTTCTCAGTTTTTATTATTTGATCATTTGGTCAATAAAAAGCTGGAGAAAAATATAAATCTTCCATCCATCTCAGTTTCCTAAATTACTACAGGACAACTTAGTGTTGTTTTTTTGACCACCCCAAAATATATAATGTTCAGAACAGTATAAAAACAGAAAAGCAGATTATCCTTACAATTACAAAACTGGGACCACAGATTTTTTCCCCCCTTAAAAAAATGGCTTGGGCAAATAATTAATAAAACATACTTTTCACTTTTATTTCTTTTTTGTCAACGGATTGAGGAACTGACTATTTACTGCAGCATTACTATTTGTTTTCTAAATAAAGCAGGTGTAGCACATGTCTGCTATGTCTACCATATTAGGCAGCATGTGTTTGAACTGAGTTAATAATAATTGATTTATTCCCCACTACAGAATACCAACAATTGAGGATATTTTAAATAATCCAGGTCCTCGCCTCTATATGAAATTTAAAACACGTGAATTTCAACACGTGACAGTTTTAGATACACTAAACAAAGCACCCACATATGATCTGTGACGCTGTACTCCATCAGTATGTACAGCCAATTATCATTACCACGTGCCAGAGCGGTCGCGTTCCCATTTGTGACGTAGTAGGGCTTGTTGCCATGGTAATGTGTAAACTTAAACGGACAGTCGCGTGGTCTGTTTTTAGCACACGCGCTGCAGCAGGGCGATAGAGTGACTGTTTTTTGTTTATATCTATGCTATTGCACTTTGGTCAAACTAAAAAAAAAACGTCTCTCGGAAACTTGTTCAAATGTGACGCAGGCCTAAGAGGCTATAATGTCCACCTAGTACACGTTGCTAGTCTACTGATATATATTGGGCTGCGTGGTTAGACGTACAATATAAGTGACTAATTCCTGTTGTAAAGCCATGTAGAAGACAGTAAAAATATATTCTGTACCTGGAAAGTTATGACAGCCTCATAGCGCGGATACAAGCCGTGTGGACTGTCTTCCTCCTGTGCGACATGCTTTAATCCTTCAGCAAAGATTATCTGGACAGACAGACACGGTCCATATGGACAGATAACTGCGAGGTGTCCACTTGATCTGCAACACACACACAACACGGTCCAACACAGACCTTAGATCACAATACACATCAAAACACTCCCAAAAATGCACGTCAATTAATAAACTAGTGAATAATAAAAGTAAACACGTGGATAAATATTAATTCATCAGAACATAAAAAAAAATCTTCACTTTACTTTCCTATCATTTACATTTATTTGCCCCAATTTCTACATATTTACATTTATTTAATTCTACATCTGTCGCAATCTTCCTTCACTCAAAAAAAGAGAATAAAAAATGTTTGCTTTCATTGTTTTAAGACAGAAATGGGTAAATATTGGACTAACTACATGGATGAGCATAAGAACAGTACAATGTTGGGTAATAAATAACAAAATTCTGGAGAAAACAATAAAATGTTGGGTAAAAACAAGCCATATTGTTGGGTTAAATTAATCCAGCATGTAGTTCAGTGTGAGGATATACGTCCTATATCATGAGATACAAAGAAATACCAGAAGAATAAATGTAAATAGAAATGAATACATGTAAAAGCAAATAAGCAAACATTCATTCATTCATTCATTCATATGTGTTTTTATGACGTATTTTTATGTCTTGATATGTTACATGTTTGATATATTTTAGAGCTTCGATGGACTGGACACCTGTCCAGCATAAAGTTGTCTGTATTTGCCTACACTTGAGTCATGTTTCATCACCGTGTACCTACTCTATTTTAATAAGTATAAATAAATTTATCTACTAATCATAATGATCATCATCATCACCATCATCGTCATCATCAACACGATACAACTGTGTTATAAGATCCCCGCACACTGCGCACTGATTGGGCAAAAAGGACATGTGCCGCTGGCTGATTTATTACATAACAGAGGAGAAAAGTAAACAACCTCTCCTCCTCCTCCTCCCTCCCTCTCTCCGTACTGTATGGCTTTGCCCAACAGCGCTCTAGTGGCCACTTCATCCACAGAAGTGAGGGTTTTATGGTTTAGCGCAGATACATAGAGAAAAGCAGCATCCACCCACCATCATGCCCCCCGTGAAGCTCGACAGTCCAGGTAAGCTTCTCTGTCTTATTATCAGTGCTTGTTGTTTTATTCTAGAGCAAAGAGGGAAGTCCGGGTTCACCTGCTGCTGGCTTCTCTATATGCAGGCTGCGCACCGGCACGTTTTAGTGCTATGTGCACTTGAAAACTACATTTCACTTCCTAAAAATACATCTCGCATGTCTATATTTGCGCAGGACACACACGCACATTTATGTAGTAACCACGTGGTTATTGTGGTAATAACCAAATCTGCCGTGCAGCTGTGTAATGAGGTCCATGTGCTGACTGAACAAATTGTTCTTTCTGAGACAGTCCTCTGAAACATTGTAGTTTGACTTCCAGTTTCACCAGCTCGAGGAAAATCTGAAATATGTTGAAGAATTCAGTGTTTACATCACCAGTTTATAGATGTAAGACTGGTAACAGGCTGCCAACGCTGCATTAAAGGCTGTGTCATGACAGAGGTGTTGTGCCAGTTCAGTGTGAGGGGGCTAATACCCACTTTAGAATTTTCAAAACGAATAGCTATAGAAATTGTCACATTATGTTTTCATATTGAGCGTTTTACTTTTATTAAAAAAAAAAAAATGTAGATAACGAAGTGTTTTTTATGTTTATATTTCTATGTAAATCTGTCTGACTCCCCTCCCTGTAGGCTATTTGGTTTGGTCCAGGTTGACAGGTGTTGATAATTATGATGAGGATATGGACACAGTATACCTTGAAGAGAGAGGCACAGTACGTGTAACAGTAACCATGTTAACATCTGAAGTTGTTGATGTCATGATTAAAACTAGAATTTCCACATTTCTCCTAAAGTGAGTTTGTTTAGTTTGAGCCACACGTGTTTATTCAGGTTGACACGTGCACTGATACCAGTTAAACCTGTGTTATGTTCAGAACTTTAAACACCTCTTAAGACATTTGTTTTCTTTGTAAGACACATAAACACTCTGCTCCAAGCAATAATTTATTCTTCCACAAGTCTGCATCCATTCAAAGATTAATATTTTCTAAGGTGTGACATCTCAACTTAAAATTCTGGGAAGTGAAATAAAAGAAAATGCAATAAGAAGTTCATCCTCACTGTATGTGCACTGGAGTTTTCAGACCTCCACATCCAGTCTGTACACTGTGTGCTGGTTAAAAATTAAACATCCAGGTGACAGTGATCAAACACAGAAACAGTTCACCATAAGCTTGCTCTTGGCAGGCTATGTACCTAATAAACCATCTCATTAAATTTAGCATGCGAGAGGCTTTCTGAAATGTAGTGGCACATTTCACTATGTAAAACTAGAAATTAAATAAATATGTAGGAATATGTATGTGGTTTGGAACAAGAAAATACATAAATATGAATGTGGCAAATTGCACTCTGTTTTTGGAATAGAAAAGTGTTTCACATTTGTTATTACACTCAGGTAGTTGGTGTAGGCAGGACTGAGGCAGAGGGGTGGGTTAGTGGGTGTGGCACCCCCTCTCCTCCATGATGTCGTGGACTGTGAGTTGGATGCAGGCCTTGAGCTTTTGTTGTTATTCTCATAGGACTGTGGAGTCTTGGGTTGTAGCCTGGGTCTAAACAGAGCACGAGCTGGGTGGTGTTTGTCTCTCAGGATGCTCTGTGGCTCTGATCCTCTCTCCTGCAGTGCTGTGTGTAGAGGGTCTCCATGGAGGGGAGGTCAGATGAAGCCAGTGTAGTGTTTCCAAACCACATCATGATGCAGCTGGTGAGGATACTTTCAATCAATGATTGAGGCCTGGGTGAGGAGCTGATGTGAGTCATCCCTTCCCTTCATGAGGCCGTGGATGGTCAGATTGAACGATGGTGTTATTATCCAGGTGGAGACACTATGCAGGGAGAACAGTTTTGGGTTCACCCAGCAGCTCTGGGGGGGGTTCCTGGACTGACTGTGAGCTCAGCAGAGACCATGTTTCCCATCCTCCACACCTGTGGTCTGTCTATCAGGAAGTCCAGGATCCAGTTGCAGGTGGGAGTAGGAAGCCAAAGGTCTGCCAGCTTCTCAGTCAGCCTCATCGGCCTTATTGATTTGAAGGCCAAGCTGTCCAAAAATGGAGATGAGTTTATTTTAAGAAGCATCATGTGGAGGTAGATGGTAACACTGGAGCTGCCTCTTGTCAATTATTCAAGTCACATGTGTTTTGTTAACTCTGGCCTCACTGGAGAGTAGCAGGCGGTTTCATCATAGCAGTGCTGCAATGAAGGCCCACGCCAAGTGACTGTGACCCAGCGGTCAGTGGACAATGTATTCCTTTCACAGAGGGACTCAACTGTAGCCAGAGATCCTGAGACAACAATCTACCACTGCACCAAGCTGCATATTTACTGTTTGTACATTTTAAAGGTTGCCCATGTTATGTTTATTATTATTATGTTTATTCAATGGATACCCAGGTGTTTTATTATTATTTCATTCTGATGTTTGTTACTCCAGTTAGCTGCGTGTCAGTGTGTCAGTTTAGCTCCAAGCAAAGTAAACCTCAGTAATGCTTTGGTGGGGAGGGAGTGAAAGAAGATTAGCTTGTTTACAACACAAACCTTTCAGCACATTAATAGGCATGCAGCTGTTTAGAAGTAATAATTGTTTTTGTCTAGACTTTTTATGTTGTCACTTTTTTGTCGCCCTGTAGGACAAGACAGGAGAATTAATGCACGTGTGTGTTTGATTGGATAATGTAGGTTGTTGCCTAATCCTAGTCTGGCTTATGAGCAAGCAAGACATTTTTTTCCAGAGACTATCCCAGCTCCACAGCCAGAGAAGTAACCAATGTGAACACCAAGAACCCGACACCCTTGTTATGGCTTTAGTCTTCAAGCGTGCATACTCCACGTGACCACTCCACATGTGTGGGGAGATACTGTACTCCCCTAAAGAATGTCTGTATGTAAACATGTAGGCTGTATATGTTCAGGCTGGGAGGGAGAGGACTCTCAGTACTGGACTGGCAATGCACAGTTTCTGCAGATATTTGCTTCAGTGATTGTCAGGTGTTAATTAAAAAATGCTGCTTAAGACATTTTCAGTCTCCAGAGAAGCTCATCAGTTCACAGCAGTTTGCAAATGTGAATTTAACACATCAGCAAAGACGACCATCTCACTAATGCCTCTCTGATTAAGATAAAAATAAAAAACTGGATCATACTGTGAATATGTGTTTTCTACAGAGCCAGCCAAGCCTGTTGACAATGGCAAACCTGTTGACAATGGCAAACCTGGTGACAATGGCAAACCTGTTGACAATGGAAAGGCAACGCCCTGCATCGGCACAGCATTGAAGGGACTTGAGACCATTGCTCCTCTGGTTCGCTCTGTGGAAGAGACCCCTGAACCGATCACAACCGAAGTACAAGGTACCATCCCCTCCTGGATCAATGGCCGCCTCCTCCGCAACGGCCCGGGGAAGTTTGAGTTTGGAAACACACAGTGAGTTAAAAACACCTCAATCTGCTGCAAATAAAAAAAAGTTTCTAACTACACGTAAAATCCCACATGAATGTCTATGTTTCATGGCAGCTACAACCACTGGTTCGATGGGATGGCCATGCTCCACCGGTTCAAGATTGAACACGGCCAGGTGACGTACATGAGCCGGTTCCTGAACAGCGATGCTTACAAGAAGAACAGTGAGAGGAACCGCATCATGATTTCAGAATTTGGCACCCTCGCCATGCCTGACCCGTGTAAAAACTTCTTCCAGCGATTTCTCTCTCGCTTTGACATGATTGGTGAGTGAACTGAATGAGAAGAGATAAAGTATAAATGGACACTGTGACAAAGGGAGGAGAGGGGTCAGAACAGACAAGGGAAATGTTGCTGGTTTGCTCAATCACTGTGAGAGGATTATGCTTTATTTAATTTTCATTCCTCGGAGATGTAAATGAAGAGCAGATTTTGTCATGCTTAAAGTCGAGTAATATGAGAAGAAGCAGGAGGGTGTGAAGACAACCACAGGGAAAACTCTTCTTTTCTTTTCTGTTTTTTTCTAAATCTGTGGCGAGGCCGGGGGTGGAGCCCCATAATTGCTGTGTGTGTCTTCTCATGTATTTCCATTTTTATCCTGCACTGGACTTTCCAGAGTGCCTACAAGCTGCAACACGTGCAGCAAAATGACTTCTTTTAAAGGAGCATTTAGCCATTTAAAAAGCCTAATCCTGTGCTTTTCTTTGTTATAGACTCCACAGACAATGCAAGTGTGAGCTTTGTGAAATACAAAGGTGACTACTATGTCAGCACAGAGACAAATTTCATCCATAGAGTGGACCCTGAAAGCCTGGAAACATTGGAAAAGGTACTGTCAGGATCATCCCACAGGATATGATGTGTTAATATTAATGCCAGTGTCATTAGTCAGAACCAGTGTATGGATGTTGTGTATCCTCTGTCAAATAATCCAGTCTGTTCAGCCACCAGCTCACACTGACCCTCCTATGTCTCTGCTGTGTTTTGCAGGTGGACTGGAGTAAGTTCATTGCTGTCAACGGAGCCACTGCTCACCCACACATTGACCCAGATGGTACAACCTACAATATGGGCAACTCCTATGGAAGCAAAGGTTAGGCCTATTTTCTATTTCAAGACCCAAATTAACCCTTCGCTGCCCAGGAAGCCCCTGTGCTGCGACCAGGCCAAATCCTCCATCATGTGTGTAGTTGAGAGTTTTTACAGCAATAACATTATGGGTGGCAGTGGCTCAGTGGGTGGGGACTTGGGTTGGGAACTGGAGAGTCACTGGAGGATTGCCAGCACAAGTCCCTGCAAAAAATGAAGCGTGGACCGTTGGCTGGAGAGATGCCAAGGCACTGTCGAGGTGCAAGGCACTAACCCCCCAACTGTTCCAGGCGTACCTTCGCTGTGTGGCCTCTCCATAGATGTTATGGGCCCCCTATATGTATATGCATGTATGTGTGAATTGTTTAGAGGGCCTGTATATCATCAGAGTGTAAAGGTCATTTCCAAGTATGTACTGTGTTCATGACATTGACACTAAGTCGCCTTCTTCTTAGTGTTTACTGACTAATCAATAGATTGATTTGACTCAAAGCAGTTTTGACTACGTGTAAGTATAAATGTAAATTTTACTGGACTTTGTCCTGACAATAAGAATAAGTGAACACGTTCTCTTGTATTTCAGACTTCCTTCATGTGTCTCTTATCCTTAGAGCCCAAGGTTGTTTATTTTTTGTCTTACAGTTTTGCAGCTGTTACTTATTAATATGGGGATGTTTTTTTTGGTAGAAGTTTAAAAAAATAGCCCAGGGCTTAAGGACTCATGGTTTGCATAATTCAATTGGGGACTTATTTGTTTTTTTTATCTCCCCTTCCAATAAAAAAACTATATTATTATCAGTGAACATCTGCCTTTGTCCGCTTACATCGCATCTCTGAGCAAATCTCTGTCTGTAAAAACTCGTACAAGCTACGTTATTATCCTGCCTATTCCAGGAGCCTTGTACAACATCATCAGAGTACCTCCTGAGAAGACAGATGGCAAAGACACCCTGCAAGGAGCCAAAATCCTCTGTTCTATTGTGCCTGCAAACAAGTCCCATCCCTCCTACTACCACAGCTTTGGTAAGCCAGCACTCCTGGGCATCACTCATTAGTGGCGTCTGTTTCTTTCATTTGCTCCCCTCAGCTATAAAGCTCAATAATACCCATCTCCTGCTTCCAGGCATGTCTGAGAACTACGTGGTGTTCATCGAGCAACCAATTAAGATGGACCTGCTGAAGATAGTTACATGCAGGCTGAGGGGGAAGGCTCTGAGCGATGGCATCTACTGGGATCCCAAGCAGGAGACAGTCTTCCATCTTGTTGACAAGCGCACAGGCGAGGTGAGACGGGAGTCTGATGGGGGGTTTGGGGATAAGGATTTATTTACATAAATTAGGAAACTTGATGGAAATTCTGCACAGCAAGACAAAAGGTATATGATGTTACTCTGTCCCACAGGTCAGCTCGGTGAAGTACCACACCAAAGCCATGTCCACCTTCCACCAGATCAACGCCTTTGAGGAGGATGGATTCTTAATGCTCGACTTGTGCTGCGCTGATGATGGCCAGGCCATCAACAACTATCTCATCCAGAACTTACGCAAGTCAGGAGAAGCACTGGATGAGGTCAGAATAAAAATATACTGAATAATATATAGTACAATCAGGACATTATGGGTTTTTATAATCTTTTTTCTTCCCATTTTTTTTTTATTTGTTTGTTAAATAATCAGTTGTTTTCTTGTCATCTTTGTATTTTATGTAGATCAACAAACATATTGTAAGAGATGATAAATTCCTAACATGTTTCAATACTTTGTTACTTCTGCACTGTGTCCCCCCCCAGGTGTACAACACCTTGTGCAGGCCTTACCCTCGGCGTTTTGTTTTGCCCCTGCATGTGACCAGTGATACCCCCACAGGTCAGAACCTGAACACTCGTCCCTCCAGTACAGCAACGTGTGAGAAAGTCAGCAAAGACACAGTGAGTTGGAATTTACATGACACTCTCTTTGATGTCATCCTTGGTAATATCTACATCTACTGTCCTTACTCAGCAGAAACACAGGAGTCACACTCCATCAGACTGTCTAAATAACATAATTCATCAGTCTATTCTATTCAACCAAACAGTGGCAGGAGATGTATTAGATTCTCATATCTGAGTAGAAGTAGTAAAGATACAATGTTAAAATACTGACGTCAAATTGTTACAAAAGTAAAATAATAAAAATCTTAACATAAATGATTATACTATTGATACAATACAGGTGCATTAATGGATAAACTGCCATTTATTGCTTTAGCTGCTCAAGGTTGAGAGAATTTTAATACATCTACATATATGCCATAAAGTAACCACCCAGTGTAACAGTAATGGGACCATTAAATATGAAAACATAGTACTGAGGTATGTCATGTGGATGGCCTACAATATTTCAAAATGAGCACAGAAATAATTATGTTTTTCATATTCCTGTGAATTGTTTCTAAAAGTTGTAACAATAATTGATTATCTCTGTTATTAACTGAGAACACATCAGTGTGCATCTGCAGCACACACAGTCCAGTAGCTATTTTCATCCCCTAAGTTCCTCACTGGTATGAGTTCTCTAGTGTGGTAATCCATTGAACACACACACACACACACACAACAAAATCATGCAGAAACTACACTGACAATTGATCCTGTCACTGTCCACAGGTGTTCTGCCAGCACGAGGATCTCCATGGAGACGACCTCCATGAGTACGGTGGCCTGGAGTTCCCTCAGATCAATTATGGCAGATGTAACACACGCCCATACCGTTACTTCTACGGCTGTGGCTTCAGACACCTGGTGGGAGACTCTCTGCTCAAGATGGACCTGAACGACAAGACACTCAAGGTGTGTGTGTGTGTGTGTGTGTGTCTACAGTTTATACTACTCACCACTATCTCCTCAACAATGCTTTTACATTTTTACAGTACAACTTTATCTACTCCAGCTGAAGTTCACATCTAGTCCACATGTTGTCACTACAAACTGTAAACACACACAACAAGCAACAGGTTTCATGCAAAGGTTAGAAAGGTGGATATACTGCTTTCATTTCTGTCTGTTGAATATGAGGCTGTATCAGTCAGAGCAGCATAAAGGCTACACTTAGATAAACAGTTGGTGTAGCTCTGTTCAAACGCAACATGGTATATTTCATCATTTTAATTGTCCCATTGTTCCAAAAACAAAATAGAAATGTGGTTTTCTGGAGGGTTGTGTGCCAAACAATTGTGAAATCTGAAGAAACAGTCAAAGTAAATTTTCTTAAAAAAGAGTCTTTTTATGAATGTGATGTATCGTAGGTGTGGTACGAGAAGGGTTTCTACCCATCAGAGCCTGTGTTTGTGCCGACACCTGATGCTGTGGAGGAGGACGATGGTGTCATCCTCTCAGTGGTTCTCACCCCCTCACAGGTAAGACTCTGTGTCGTCTCCTGAAGCCCGACACTGTACAGGTGTAATACGAAAGACAACATAACAAGACCTCAGACTTTTTTTTTTAAAGGTTGAGAAGTAAAGTATTGGTGAACAGAATGTACTGTTTTATACTAAATTATTTTTATCTGGAGAGAAACAGGTGTCTTCTCTGAAACACTCATTTCTACTTCACACACTGTGTTTAGCTTGTTGTCAGTGGGTTAGCCTTCCCTGAGTTTTAGTTACCACCAGGCAGCAGGCTTGTTTTGTGTTGTTTTTGTTTTTTCTCCAACTCTTGTTATCAGCCGGACACATAATCCATCATAAATATTCATGAGGCCAGTGAGCAGCATCATAAATATTCATTGATGAATTTACACAAAGTGAATTTTGATAGTTTAAGTTTTGAATTACAAATGGAAAAATGTCTAAAGCATAAAATCATAATGGCAGGAAATGTATTTTCTGGCTGCATTACTAGTGTTAGTAATTGGAGCGGAAAAATACCACTTATGGCTCCTGAGTAATTTATAAAGTGGGCTTTAATGTAAATACAGCATTTTGTGAAACACAACTGCAGCAATTGAGTGAGTTTTACAAATTAAAAATTAAACAAAACATAAAGATATTTTTTTAAGAGTTATGATGAAGAGTGTGAACCAACGATGATGTTGTGATCCCACCTGTCAGCACGTTTGGCAGCTTCTGCAGTGACCAGAACTAAACTGCATTGGGATATAATGTTTCCAATATGTCAATTATTAATTATTTAATTGCCTTACTGATCCAGTTGTGTTTTAATGATTTAATAATATTCTGTACACAGTCTTCTGGTCCTTTCAGTCCTTTCTTAACACACAGGGTCTGGTAATTGTTTAACCTAAACAAACACTTTCAGACAGTGGTGTGTGCAGGTACTTCAGGCCTTACATGTATTGCTACTGACAGGACTGTGATTGTGTTTCTCCACCAAACCTCTCTCTGCAGGATAAAGCAACATTCCTCCTGGTTTTGGACGCCAAGACTTTTGAGGAGCTGGGACGAGCCAATGTTCCTGTCAACATGGCGTACGGCTTCCATGGTACCTTCAGCGCCTCTGTATAAACCTTTCTGGTATATTCCAAAGTGTATCTGGTACGCAAGTAAAAATGCAAAATACAGTATTAAGAATGTAACCACTATATTCCTGATGGTACTTAGTTACTGCTTCATATGGTACTTAGTTACTGCTTTATATGGTACTTAGTTACCGCTGCAGATGGATATTCTGTTGACTCGGTGCTGATGAAGTTTATACAAATGAACTTTCTAAATTGATTTGTGCTAAGCCTGTTTTATCATTTAATTACCTTGAATATATTTTACATTACTTTTGCACTATCCTGTGACTGACACTTTGTAAGAATACATCAACATAAGGAGGACCAATCATCTTTAGGCATCAGCCCTCCACAGTGCCAATGCAACATGTTTAAAACACTTTCTTTTGTACTCTTATTTTTTTCTATTAATTGTTACTGGCTTGATGACTTTTATAAACTCTGCCAATTACTATTTCAATAATTTTATACCTCTTTGAACATTAAAGTGCATTTACAAAGTTGTTGATTGTTTGTGAATCCTTCTCACACAGAATCTACAAAAAGATAATGCTCAGGAACATGTTCACATATAAGAAAATATATTTCATATGCAAGACTGTAATAATCTTTTTATTGTTTGTGTTTCATCAATACACTACACAGAGAAAGACACAAAATGGATAGGACTATGTTATATGTTATGGGCCCAGATATCACTCAACATGAGTGTTTGTAGATCCCAAATATATTGTTATATTTGACACAACAAAGCTGAAACAATCAGTATGTGAAATCTTAGCATCAATTCTTGGTCTTCATAAAGTCCTTTTCTTTATTTTCTCACTTTCCTCAATATGGATTCATTGAGATGATAAATCATTAAAACAAATTGCATGTATCTATGCCCTTGCATCAATGCATTTTACAGGTTAATACAGTAAGTACAGTAACAGTTTAATAGTAAAATGTCTCATTAAATGATAACTTTACTGTAATTTAAGTATTTTTTATACTAATAAGATACATATACTATTGCATTTCAGAGGTAAATATTCTACAAGACTTCTGCTTTTAGATTTTTGCAAACAAAACATATGAATAAGTGCTTTATTGACATTAGGAATTAACAAACACTTCATGCTTCCAGCTTCTCAAATGTGAGTATTTTCTGATTGTACTTTAAAGCAAATTAATGATTTTAACTTAGGTAATTTTTTAATAATTGTGAAGTTTGAACTGTTGTATGGATTAAAGAAATGATGTGAAGTATTTAATTTTTTTGCTACAAAAAGGAAAAATTGAACAACTGAAAGAACAATAAGCAGATTAACCTTCAAGTGAAAAGATAATCATTAGCTGCAGTCTTCATACACAACAGTATACCACTCATTAGGGATCTTTATGAGCAGTTTTATTACTGACCTACATTTTTCTCATCATATCATACATGTGTAAAATTCAAAGTGATGTAAACATGAATTCCACAAATATAAACCAGAGTATTAAACACAAGATGTAATTATTATTAATTTGTATTACAATTTAGATGGTTTTGATTCAGAAACCACTTGTGTGTGTCTGTGTGGGGAACATAAAAACAACACCAACGACATAAAAACTGAAAAACATGACTGAGGTTCCCTGCCTGCTGTGCCACACTTCATCCACTAGAGGTCAGCATGTGACGGCTGTAAGTACCTTCAGTGAAGTGTTAGGTCTGCAGCGATGGGACCTGAACTCCACAGTACCTGACCAGGATTTGTTCATAAAAGGAAAGAAGAAAATATCAGAAGAGAAAGAAAAAGATCTTTAGTTTTGGGTGTGTGAGCATCAACAGGACGCTGTGACCACGGTGCACACTCTGCACTGTAACCCTGTCCAACAGCAGCTCTCTGTTTTCAACTGTGTGATTGTGAATCTTAACGGATCCACTTTCTGGGTCATACAACTGTTTCAACAAAGGGGTGAGGCAGGGCAACGTCTCTGAAGGAGGCGGGCTCAACACGGGCACACCGGCTATAAGAGGGATCAAACCTCTGACCCGCTGACAATGGGACAATCTGTAACTGCCAGCCCACCCTGCCACTTCAAAAACACACTGCAAACACTGGAGGAGCCTGGCATTGAACCTGCGATGGGTTATTTCCAAATGTGTGACCTTAACAACTGCATTTATGGGATACTTGAGACAGAGTGCCTCCTCGGGGAAAAAACAGACAGAATGATGGAGATAAAACAAGTGTACACCTTCGTTAAAAAATCAAATCAAAAGGTCTGAAACAGATTAAAATCCAAACAATAGATTAAAGCAGAAGACTAACTGCAGCTTGCCGTTTCACTTTTTCGGCTGCGTGTGTGGCCAGAGAACAGATGCGCATTTCCATAGAGGAGTGAACAAAAGGGAAAAGAAAAAAAAAAACTTTCTGTGTGTTCCTGACAGCCGGTTAAAGCAACAGGAACCAAACTCTTAAAAGAAAACCTCCAAATGTAACAGTTTTTTTCAAGCCAGCTTTCAAAGTTTCGGGGATGTTTTTGGAGAACAAAACATGCATTATTGATGGTTACAACTAAGACTGCAGATGGTGCTTTATGTTAGAACAATAGTGATTTTTAAAAAATCAAAAACAGATTCGACAACAATATGTGGCCGGTCACTGGTTTTCTGTGTCTGAAACTTTCTGAGTTCAACATCAAGCGCTGGTGTGCAATTATTCTCCAGAGAAAACCACAATCAACACGAGTTTACTGATATACTCTGTATAATCGGAGGGATGTGGCAGGACAAGACAAAATAAACCTACCAGAATATTTAGAGAGAAAAATGAGAGAATTGACGTGATTGTGTGATTGATCTGCTTCAGTTGGATCCGTCCACTGAACAGGAATCCACCAGCTGCTTCTTTTGATTTATTCTACTAAAAGAAGTGCTGACAGATATTTTCCCTGTAGCAAATCTGGAAAACAAACACATCCCTGTTATTAGCAAATCAAAATGGTCTGTTTGTTATTCAACACACATTAGAGAAAAACTTAAATTGAATCCTTTGAGTTGGTGCTGCACTCGGTTTGGTCACCTGCACAAACTCGTCCCAAACAGCATTTAACGTATGAACGATTGTTTTTATCTCGACTACCCGACGCTGGTTGGGTTTTCTTTTTTAGTGCAGACTGACTGTGCTACAAAGAGTGGGCTCAGTGGAAGAAGAAGAATAATCTATTGAAGCAGCCAGCAGAGACTCGGGTCAGGTATTGTGATTTTCTGGCAGGATAGTAGTTTGTGATCAGCTGTGGCATAAGAAGCACAACATTTATTTTTAGCTTGTTTCTTTGTTGGTGATATGAATAACTCTAAAAGCTGCTGCCTTTCGTGTAAATGCAAGAAATGTTTGAAGTCAGACGACACAGAGAACAGTGCTGCAGCAGTCACCTCTGAAGACGTGCGATATAGAGAGCGGATCATTGTTGACTATAAGTACAGGAGTCACTGAAGGAGGCTAACAGTTAGCTGCAGACAGCTCACTTTACTGTTGAAGAGGTGCTACACCTCAATTCAGAGGAACAGATCTAGTGAAATAAGATTAAAAAAAACATGATTGTGGATGTATGACAATATCCTGCATTAACTGACTGACATATCATCACAATATTATGCTGACAGGGAAACTTGGTTGCAAAAGATTAATTAAAACCAGCACTGATTTGTTGAAACCAAACCCAGTATTTGGTTTGCTCTCAGATTTGTCTGTTGACCATTTCTTGCTCATAAGTAACTCACCTTAAACAACACTGAACCAATGAAGGCAAAACCAAATCAATGAGCCGAAAGATGCTAAAACCACTTTTCTGCTGCATACACCTCATCCTGCAGCTTTACCTACATCTCAGCAGGTCTTCAGCAGCATCAGGACAGTCAGAGCATCTTGTACTAACCAACTAAATGAGTAGAAAGCTGCACACATACATGACTTAGTCCATTTTATATATGTAACAACAATACGAGTCAGAATACAGCACGCTATGTGCCATGTAACAATATTTACTTTCCCCCGTGTCATTTGATATTTGTCCACTTCGAGCTGCTGTACATCACATCATAATTTGGCCCTGCACACCCACACAGGTGTTTTCACTCACTCTGATTGGACCTGTGCTCAGGCTGATAGGTGGAGATGTGCATTACATGAGAGAAATATGCAATGAAATTAAAAGTCAAAAATGCAAGAAAGGAAAAAAAAGAGAGAGAATCTGATAAGAGCTGTTGTGCAAAACTTCATGAAGTTTTTTTAAGTAAAGGCAGAGACAACTTACATGAGGACATGTCCATACACGGCCACACAGTCAGAGGAGAGGTCTAATCAGTGAAAGTGAAAACACCTGTGTAGCTGCACCGTGGCTCTGTCCAACGTTTAAATGTGGACACAATGATCCAAACATAAAACACATTTAAGTAGGATTCATTTATAACGTGCAAAAGTATCCTGAGTCTCATGTTATTTATATTTAATAGCAAAAGCTGCAGGTAATGCTGAAATAAACTTTTACAAACCACCATGGCATCTATTAAACAGAAGTAAGCGCGTGCAAGTATACAGCAGTATTTTTCTTTAGTCCAGCTGTGTGAGAGAAAAGACACATCACTTCAACACATAAACACTTCTCTGATTATTTAGTTCCTAAAACTCTCATCTGCTGCACAGGTTTTTGTTTTCTGCTAGTGTTAGATTAAGCAGAGGTTGAAAGGGATTTTCAAAAGGCACAATAAATGTACGTTGTCTTTATGAAGTATAAATGGGGTGTAAATAATGCAATTAAGCTGCTTCAGTTTCCTGCTAGAATTACTGCACTAGACAGCAACACAATGATAAATTCAATTTAAATCAGCTAAAAATAATATTCCCTCAAATGCAACACATAAGTTGGACAGTTTCAGAGTATTTTTTTGAATTATAATAAAGCCAGTACATAGTTCTCCTCTGGTAACAAGGTCTTTACTTAATTATCTCAACAGTCGACTGAAAGTGTCTCATCTGACTGTAGCTGATACAACAAGCAAATTGCTGGTTTTCCTTATGAACTGCAGCTCTGCTTTTCCATGACAAAAACACTTGGGCTGTAACAGCAACAAATCTTAAAAAAATATGGATAATTTAGACTTGCTGATCCTGTCAGAGGGAAAAAAAAGTTTTGTTTTTCCTGATAGGTAAAAAAAAACGAACAAAAAAAAGAACAAACCCCCTGACAGATTTGTTTTGAGATCCTCAGCATGTTAACAACTGTACGGTGTGTTGTAAATCCACGGCAGCGCATGTCGTCTTTTAAGTAACATCAGACTGCTAAAACAGAGTTAAGTTTTTCACTTGTGTTTCTTTTTGGTGCACTGCATTCTCCTGATAATCATGTACATGTGAGGAATCTTATTTCCTATTTCCACTCCACTCCAGTCTGTTTTGAGTTAGTTCATTACTACAGTGAGTGCACTCTGTGTGTGTGTGTGTGTGTGTGTGAGCATTTTTCAGAATCGAGAGCATCGTTTGACCTCACAGTGCTGCTGTATGATATGTCAGCGTGGCATGCTCCCCTGGCACGCACGCTGTATAGACTTACACACACAAAACGCACATATCCACACACTAAATCCCTGCTGCAGTCTTCTCAATACATCTAGCCCGATTCACGTTAACCCATAAAACATGTCTGACATATTAATCAGGTCTGCATGTGGGGGTAGCTCTACTATTGCACTGGTGTTCAGGGGAGGGCTCTCATTGGACCATCTTACGCATCCTAGCGGCCAATAAGAGAAGACTGAATCTCTCCTCTCCTAGCAACAAGACTCCTTTTTTTTATAAGCGGTGCAATCAGCAAACTGACACCCATAATTTTACAATATGAATAATTACAACTTTACAGATTTGCAGCAGAAGCAGGGAAGCAGAAGTTTGTGCTTTTCCAACATCACGGGAACATCTTTGTTTTCTGTCCTCCTGCTTCTCTCCCTCTCCCTCCTCTTCTCCATCTTGGCTGCAGCTATGTCTCTGAGTGCATTCAGGCAGCCCCTGTCTTACCATCTTAAAGGAACAGCCCTGCATATTTAAGTTTTTTTTCCCCTGTTCAAGGCCTTGTGGGTAATGGTCTGTACTTGTTGACCTCACAGCGCTGAATGGCGGGGCCTCTCTCAGGAGGGAGAAGGAATACCTTGGCACAGAGCTATCATTTCCCCGAGACACTACCAACCCTCTCAGCTATGAGCTTCTCTTTCTCTCTGTGCAGATGTTGCAGTCGCAGCTTGGCTTGTTCGACAGTTTTCAACGAAAAACTATAATAAACACAAAAAGCTGAATATTTTCAGATAAAGCATATTTGCAAAACAGAAGTTACAAAAACAGTGAAGATGTTGATGTTAGATAAAAGTGAAGAAAACGTAGCGTGATTGAAGGTTTGCTGCAGTCTTTAAGGACTTGGCTGTGGCTCTTGCACGGCACCTGTTGCCAGGCTACAACGCTGCACGTGTACATGGCTGTCCGACCCCTGACCCTGTATGCATTCCTGTCCTTGCCCCTCTGGGAGTACGGGAGAGCAGAGCACATGTTACATGTCTGCACAGCAGCCTCAGACAAACAGAAATATGTTGAATTTTCCAGCTATTGCAACAAGCTCAGGTTTACTGTGCTAAAGCAAAAACCAAAAAGTGAGTGCCTATCTCTTTTTTTTACCACCTTTGTGAGCTGTGGAGCAAACCAGTTCGAGGTCTCACTCCTCGGATGCCACTGTATTCAAATTAGACGAGGAAGCTGCAGGGTTGGATATCTGAAGAGAAATGCCTGCACTCAAGTACAAAGTCTGTCTCATGGGTGTGTGAAATTTGACATGTGGCAATTGTAGGAACAGCCCGACCTTACACTTGCTAGACTTCTCAAATTTAGCAGAACAATGTCTCATGGTCATTATAGGTCAATTGGGGTGGGATGCAGAAAGCGTCTGGCAGGTTGAGAAGCAGATAATTAACTACCCATATGACCTCCTGTCCTTTTCGGCATCTTCCGTCGAGCCTCTGAATTGTCTAACAGCAGGAATGAAATCCCCCACAAAGCTCATTTAGCCCAGTTTCAATGAAGATAGACAAGGAGAAAGCGCTCTCTCTTTGAAGTGTGTTCCCTCCGTCCTGCTTCAGCCCCACCTCCTGTCCAGTGGATCAAACCGTTACAGTAGGAGCAGCTCAAACACACAACCACTGTTCAACCTTAGGTGACCCTTGCTCTCATCAGACCCGCCCTCCTCGGGAGGAATGCTGCTGATGGGAGTTTTTAATATTCCCCGGCCCTGTGTGCCCTCAAATTTGGCGGTGCGGCGTTAACACAAGCTGACACCACAGATTAGCCACAGACATCAGGAATGCCGCGGCCTTTTTGTGCCACGTGGACTTTGGCCAAAAGAGCCTTTGGTTGCAATGGCCACAGAGACCTGCGAAAAACAGGTCCTTGACACAAAGATGGAGACTCGTCAGCGCGGTCGTCTTAATGTTAGCTAGCCGGCGAGCTGCAGATGTGCGGACAGTTTCAGTTGAAGATGTAAAAGGTGAAAAAATGTGCACAGCTGGTCGTCAAGGAGTCTTCATGACCTTCCTGAAGCTTTAATACCTGCATGAACATCACTAAACTCAAGATTGTTTAGAGAAGAGACTGAATGTGCTTTCAAGAAACACTGAGAGGGAGGCCACAGGTGAACGTGAACACGGTTCAAGGACAATGTTTTTTTTCTTATGTAGTATTTTCTCAGCGAGGGTCAGTGTGTGTATCTGTAGAGTACATCAACAGTATATGATGCCACACAGACATCATTAGGACAAACCAAACATGCAGTGTGTGCCACCTGAAGTGTGATTTAAGCTGAAACCGAAGCAGCTATTTAACTATTTAACACCACAGACACATTATGACAAACTCTGTTAAGCCGAGGTTGATCTGATTCAATCAGAGCGTTAATAGCAGATACATTCCCGGGAGAGAGGCACGACAAAATGACCACATGATCACTAAAGCAGAGCCAGTAATTAAGATGCAACACATTTCACAAGTGAGTTGTGTGCTAAAATGTCCTGACCTGTTTTTGTTGTGCCGTCTTTGCTTTTGTTACAGAAAATCACAAATATGTTAAGTGAATGAAAAGATGCAGCGGGGAGTGGATGCTTGTACTGTCTGCAATTTCATACTACGTTTAATTAAATTCCCTGATTCTCATCCGCTGTGGCATGCAAATGGAAAAATGTGCATCAGAGTTTTAAAAAGCGGCAACGCATTATCACAAGAATTAGCCAGCGTCTTTATCCTGCAGATATTTCAACCTTGGTTGAGTCAGAATAAGATGATTATATCAGGCTGTGTCATTCTGCTCAGCAAGCCTACCATAAAAGTTGTTTTGTAGAGAGAGAGGATGCATCGAGTGGTGAGTTGTAGTCAAGCAAACAGTTTCTACTGTTGTCTACACACCTGTCGGCCTGCTGCTGCCCCTGCTTTAGGTCATTTCTGTACAATTCGGTTGCTGTGACCTCAAAAACCATTTTAAATTAATTATCATTTTACATCCTAATTCAATCTTTGGGAAGCTTGTTTTCTGCCTTAGTTATTTTCAGAAACATTTTGTGGTAAAATAAGAGCTGCTATTTTTTTTTCCAGAGTGTGAAACCCTGCTGACCAACACACAGAGCTGGCCAAGCTGAAGGAGTCACAGGACTGATCACTGCTGTCAGCCAATCACTGCTGTCACACATTAATATTAAAATTAATAGCTGAATTTGCTCTAATGTGCTCGCTCATGAACAGAAGATTAATAATGATGATAAAGTATTTTCTGAGACTTTTCATAAAATTACAAATGTAAGTGAAGCAGAAGATTGTATTGCAAAAGCAAAAACAATCACTTATCTTCAAAAGAAGGAAATTTAACGTCACAGGGATTTCATGGGAATTTTCACGAGATGGTTTCCTGTAATTTTCCACAGAA
This sequence comes from Pseudochromis fuscus, assembly GCA_900323345.1. Lineage (NCBI taxonomy): Eukaryota > Metazoa > Chordata > Actinopteri > Pseudochromidae > Pseudochromis > Pseudochromis fuscus. The sequence goes on from OOFC01022704.1 coordinate 46,342, forward strand.
TTTGTCGGGAGCAGCTCATTCAAAGTCAGAAATGATCTTCATCTGACCATCTGGAAACCACCAGCCACCAATCAATTGACTCCCTGAGTAAAATAATTTGTGGCTCCAGAGAGAGACGTGTCACCTTGGAGTGAGACGACACTGAAGGACTTTCAGCACCTTGCGACTGCAGCTGATTACATTACTTTGTTTATTTCATACAACATGGAGCATATGGGATAATAACACTGCTACTGAACAACTGAGCAGACAAAAAGAAGTGAAGAAGATTGCACGGCAGGCGACAGGGTTACCTCAAAAATCAACAAAGAAAGGAAAGAAGAAGAGTTTTCTAAACCTGTCAGTGCTGAAGACAAACTGATACATAACCCACCAACCACAGACCTCGTCAACATGAGACCATCAAGATGTGAGAGGAGAGTCATGTGGTCGACTCGCGTTTCTGGCTCTTTACGAATGAGAGAAACAAGTTGATAAATTAACAACTGACATTGTTAATGTTGTAATTATACAACCACCTCTCAGTGTCTCAGACTGGTGATGATATAAACTGAGGAAGATGTCTGATTTTCACCATTTGGTGTTGAAAACAAAACCACACCCTCACAGCTCTGATGGATGAGTTGGTAGAAAATTTAAATGTGTTAAATTCTGAATAAATTATTTCTAAATCCTTCAAAAAAAGAAGAAAAAAAACATGCTGCTTATTATATTATGAACATTTATTAATATGAAGAAAAACTAAATAAAATGAAGTTTTCAGAGGAATTTTGTTGCAGCACATTTGTTCACTGTCGCAACAATTTAATATTTATTTTTAGAAATTGTGAGAAATATGAAACATTTTTTTCCTTTTTTTGGTAACATGGTTTTACAAAAGTAATTGAAGAGGAAAGTAGGAGAATTATCAGAGTAAAGAAGTCTGAACCAACAAATAATTGTGAAATTGATGAATTATTTTTCTATCCATCAACTAAACCATTAAGCAACCGTGTGTGTTTAGCACAAGGGAATGATTTTGACAACAAATCATATCACGTTGTGACTCAGAAAACTGTATAAACACTTCACTTTTCACACAGGTGCAGCATGAATTGTAGAGAATAAATATCATGTACCTGCAATCAGATTATTTTCATGTTCAGATCAACAGTGATTAAACTTTTTTAGCTGCCCATGGATGAATTATGAAGCTTATGGCCAAACAGCAGTGTGTTCCCTATTCATCATATCTACACCCTGTCTAATCCATTATACATATCATGAGCACATGATGTCTAATTGTGGTGCATTAGCATTTCTAACCCATTACTCTATCACCAGGCCACTCTTTGACACCACAAACATGACACAAACACGTCAGAAACCACCGCCAACCTCCATATACAAGAGCGTGAAAATGACAGACTGGATCAATACTTTGTTTAGCTCGAGAGCAGCTGTTGACAGGGAGCCGAGTTCACAAGAGCTCAATTTCAACGACCACACTAGCAGCTGCAATGAGATGCTCAATGCAGGGAATGGACCTGAGTTGGGCGGATGCCTTGTGTGGTTAAAAAGCTCCATCTGCTCCCTCGAGTCTTGGACCGTTCCTCTGCATCAGGCTCATTTTTGAAAAGTTGCCCGGGTGTTTGTTATCTCAGAGCGCGTGGACCGGCCACAGATCACCTCAGAGCTCGGCGTATAAAAACTGTCCGGACCGCTTGGGAAAGGTGTGAGTCATATGAATAAACACTGTGGCGTGGAGGAGACTGAAATCCTCGGCTTTCACTTCCGTCATTTTTACATTAACGCATCAAAGAGGAAATGATGATTAAGAAAAGATGGAGGCAAACTGCAGAGCTGACTGTGAGGGTGGGTGTGGCGGGGGGGAGCAGGGGGGGTGCTCAGAGTTGGTTGTCTTTATGCTTCAAAAAAAAAAAAAAAAGAGTGAGAGAGAGAGAGAGAAAAAAATCACATGCAGGGCCGCGGTCTCATTTCTATGGCAACCCGAATGCTATTATCGTACCTTGCCATTCATTATGAAAGGACTTCAGTTGATGGGGAGTGAGACTGGGTGGGGAGAGGGAAGGACAGTGTGCTGTGTTTTCCCTGCCCACAGGAGGAAAAGTAATGAATGGGTGTAAAGAAAAAAACTCTGAACTCGGTGCAGTAAAGTTCACTGTCACTTACAGTATAGGAGTTTATTAATGGGAGGGATCCTCTGTTGTCTAACCATCACTGAGGAGCTAGCATCAGGAAAATATTCATCAGAAACTTACAAATAAGTCGAATAATAATAAATCATCCATTACAAAAAATGATTGTATCTTAATCCTATAATAGGTGTTAATAGCACCTGCAGCATTTTGCATTGTTAGTGTTTTTAATTGCTTCGTGTGTGTTTCACAAAGCTTTGCAGTTTTTCTTCAGTTTGATTCTCAGCATCACTTCCTACTCCCTTATTGACATGTCTTTCTTTTCTGTTTAACACAACGTATTCACAGGATGAAATGTCTGATTTTATCTAACGTATAAAACTATTAGCAACGCTTCAATGAGATGGCAGAAAAAAATGCAACCTTGTATTTAATGTGTTTATTATACAGTCTTTCTATGTGCATATTTTTCTTATTTCATGCAGCTCCAGTAGTGAATTAAGTCTGACCCACGTGCAGACATTCAGACACAAGAAGTCGTCAAGGCCCAGTGATCAAATGTTGCAAAGCACTGACGCACACTGATGCAGGGTGACACTGGGAAATAAGACAATGGTGCATCCTGACCCACAGTCAGACCCTGAGATTTATTTTTTTTACTCAACCAAAAAGCATGATCTCCGAATTAAATTCTTAACACAATAAAAACTATTAAATCATCATTTAATTGCCATATAGTAAATGTGGTACCAGTGCATAGTTAATTCAGAATGCAAATAATGAAAAAAGTCCTGTTTAATACCTCAAATACCATTTGGCTAATACTGCATGACTGATTATGGTGTGAGAGAGTTAAAAGACCAGCCCTGAGGTACACAATGAACCTGCGTGAAATAAAAATTGGGTTTATTTTTTTCCCAATTTTGGATATCGGCAAAAAGGGGGGAAAAAAATAAAGAAGAGCCCATTTTTTATTGTTCTGTTTTGAATGAAATAACTCAATAAACTGACAATACATCAACCAGAGGCTTAGTAAGTGGACAACACCTTCCACTCTGGTAAAAATATTTGACTGGACCACAAGCAAAATATTTCCTCAAACTGTTTAAGATGCATAAAACTGACACTGAGTCTAAAGTCTAACCTCCCTTAGTGTAATGTCTACAAAGTTGTTGATATAATCCAGTAAGCTTATTTCCAACTGTGCCCCTAATGAGGCCACATAAACACAAAACTAATAAAGTGAAATAAGTCTAATTACAGAACAAACAGCCCATCAGTCACATAACTGTGTTTGCAGACACTGATGCATGTGGTCAAGTTGTGATAAAATACAATTTAAAGCAACTCTTAATGATTGAGTGAGTGCAGTTAAATACATTTGTTCGCTGACAGCAGTTGCTGCTGTTGTTGCTAACTGTGTGAGAAGAGTTAGTGGGGTTAGTGTGACAGTGCATTAGCAGCCAGAGTCCATTCTCTGTGTCCCCAGAGAGACCAGAGCGGGCATATTAACATTCTCCTCAGAAGGGCCACAGGATCTGCCTTCAATGCCGTCTGACTCCAAACAAAAGACGGTGTGTTTGTGTGTGTACGTGCATGTGTGTGAGACGCAGACAGGCTGGGTGTGTGCGTGTGTGTGTGTGTGTGTGTGTGTGTGTGTGTGCGTGTAAAACTGTGTGCGAGACAAGGAGAAAAAAAGCAGGGAGAAGGAACAAGGGAAAACGGTCTACAGTAGGAGGAGGAGATGAGTTTCAGTCTAAATGCACTGTTGCTGCCCGTGTATAGATTTACATCCCTCCTCAGGCGCACTGTAACCACCACGAGCTGCAAAATCAAAAACTGCTCAAGAATTCAGTCGGCAATTGATTTTTCTGTCACTGTTCTGGGGTAAAAATCCTATATATCCAAAACATTTTCAGACAAATGAGAGCTCTGTCTACCTGCTTTCATGTATGTTGGTGTGACTGACTTGTAGATTTATTTTTTTCATCTCATGAAGAAACATATAATCCATCAATACAAAATTCATAATATCTAAATCTGGTGTTCTCTCCCACAGTATAGCTTACTGTTATTACACCTTGTCAAACACTCCAACTCTATCAAGGTTTAGTACCTTATGAGAAACTGGATTAGTTGCTATGCAAACTGTAACCAGGTGATTCATGAGCAACTCCTCTTACTTACTCACTCATATACTGTTTCTATTTTTATTTATGTACTTCTGTTTATGCAACGTTCTTTGATGGCTGTTTTTCTAAAAACTTGGTACATGTGTTGGTTATATACAAGCCATAATATGCGAGAGGGCTTTCTTAAATTAGATTACACAGTAGATACCAGCGCTGGTGCCTGGCTGCATGACTGTCATACAGTACCCAGTAGCAACTGTAGACAACTGACTTCCTATGCATAACTCAAACATCTGGCCTTCATCATCGTGGGCCTGAAATCTTTCTACATTCCACGTGCAAACTGCACCATGTCATGCAATCTATGTCTACTCTGCTGCTGTGAAGATAATTCACCACAGTCTACCAGGAAAGGCACAGCTCTTCTCTTATTCCTGACCACAATATGAAAGTAAAGCAGCGAGTCACTGGTGGTGCAAGTTTGGAGCTGATGTTGGGTTTGTGTGGACAGCTCGTTGAAGGACATGAATATCTACAGCCAGGTTTCATAACCTTTTACCTGAAAGCATCCTCATCATTACAGCTGGTGGCACTAGGGGAGTATTTAGGAGATCATCTGAGCTGTACAAGCTTAAATCATCTGGGAACCAAGATTGTGTTTTTTAGGCTAGCCCATACTTTAGATATTTCACTGGATAAGTGGAAAAGAGAGTGAGATAGTGAAAATAGGATTCATCCTCCAGGTGCCGGGATATCTGTAAAAAAAAAATGGATTCGTAGTGGATGAATTGATGAATTAATCAACATTGTCATCTCTAAAACCAGGTGATGTCAAAATAAAAGCCCCTGTAAACAGATGTAAACTGAGTTGTTTTTCTCTAAATGACCAACAAGGATCACTTCACAACACAGAGCAATTCAGTAAAAGCAAACACCTGACAAAATACTTACAGTGAATGATTTCCATTAACAGTGAATTCATTTCTGAAGGCCTAACTTGCTGGATTGTTGATGTCTGCTGTACATCCCTCCTGTTATTCTGTTTGCCTCAATAGTTTGTTCTATTAAGAAAAATGTTATTAGTCATTCAAGGACTTACTGCGTCTACAATTTGGCAGTTTGAACAGTTTTTTACTTATATAATACCCTTGTAGCTTATACTGTTATCTTGAACCACCATAAATACTACATATCCTTGGTATTTGTATGTATCTAGTAGCTGTGATTGAACTGCTCAGTCCCACTGTGCTGCTAGGACAGAGGGGCGTCTCCACTGACCTGAAAAGGTGAACATTAGATAAAAGCTGACAACATTTGAACCCTGAAGCACGGCAGTGGTTGACCTTGTAAATACAGCATCGCTGCAAAGCTGCGATACATGTATATGAAGAGACGCAAGTGAAACAGTAAAACTGGCAACCTCGGATGCATGGATGTATTCTCGGGGGAGAGCTTGTTTTCTTCATGGTCTTTATGATTTCATTAGTATGGTGTCTTCTTGGCAGAGTGTCTGAGAGGAATGAAGACCTTCTGAACTCACTGCTGCATCACTCTGGCCTCCACCTACTCACATCCACTTGTTTTTCACCAAAGCACAGTGCAGTTCAATACAGCAATGTCATTTCCATAAGCTGAAATATGTTTTCTGGATTTTATCCTTTGTTTCGATGCATATTTTGTCCTACTGCAAAAAAAAGAACCCATAGCCTCCATCTGTTAACAAAAATGACACCATTCAGGAAGACACTTTGAAACAACTGCTAAAATGCACACTTCTGAAATAATAAAAGTCGTGTTTGGAGTCAATGTGAGCATGTGCGAAGCCTTCATTTTATGATGGAAGTCTTCTCTGTGCACATATGGTCAAACTGCACAGTTTCTGCCAAACAGAATTAGGAGGACTTTCTTACCACTGCTCAATTTCTCTCTCCCGCCCCCCCTTTCTCTGTCTCACGCTCTCTCACACAGTCACAAAGATAGCTCATATATGTGCTCATATATACGGACTAAATGCCTGCAGAATCAGGGACAGATTGTGGTTCGTGTTTTTCTTGGAGAGGTGCACATTTGATCAAATCCTGCAAAGAAGAGAAGCCACTTTTTCACATCATCACTTGTAAATCAATAAAAATAACCCTGAGTTTACCTGTTGTAATTGTGTATTGAGGTATATGTTATGGTGAGTTATTCTAGTCAAGTGAGTTATTTTGGGGTCATTTGTGGACATTGCTGTGACGTGCATTTGAACTGTTACCAAACCGACAGCATGCTTTCCTTTTGGAACAACTAGATATATTTTTGATGTCAGATGTTGATAACAGTGTGTGCAGGGTCCACTCTGTGACACCCATTAAGGTATAACGCCCACCTAAAGTTCCAGGTGTGTCGGTCTGCGTGCAGCAATAAAATGTGTCCATTAGCTGGGGTGCAGCAAAGTGTCGTGATACAGCTACGCAGAGGCAGGACTGGCACTGAACAAAACAACAGTGGCAGGAGAGAGACGCTGGCAAACAGTTGAGGCTGGGTTAGACGATTTGGTTTGAGTGCAGCAGAGGCGGGCAGACTGGCAGCACAGGCAGTAACAAGATGGCGGCGGTCTGCAGCAGAGAGTGTAGTAAGCTGTGTCCAGGGAGAGAAGAGACAGAAAGCCATAAGCGTAACCTGCTCAGGGCACCTAAGTGCCAAGTATCACAGTGATTTGGAGCCAGTCCCTTCCACCGGGTGGGGTGGGCAGAGAGGCGCCAGCACCCACAGGAGCAGGGATAGGTGAAGGGGGTGCGAGAACAATGGAATGGCTGCCTCCCAGACAGAGCTGCCGTACTGCAGTGATAAGGGAACAGGAAGGAGGG